>VXCM01003831.1:37523-88055 GCA_014773175.1 Lucifuga dentata | reverse complement strand
AGATTAAATAAATTTAGTAATAAATGCTAACTAAAGTAAAGTTAGATTACAGGACTGTTTGGTTGTATTGTTTTACATCTATATTAATCACATTCCATTGTGAAAATTGAACAGTGAAATTGCGAAATCATCAGTTCTGTAAGTCTTTTTCTCTGTTAGTTGTGAGCTCTGTAAAATCTGTGAAGAATTTTAAAAGATTTTTTTTTTAACTTTATTAATAAAAACAAAATATTTTGCCTTCCCAAACTGTACTCCAATGGATACTATCAACAAAATAATTAAGGTGCCCGTCAGGACCGTTACGTCATATCAATATCAGTACATCATATCAATACTTCCTACGTGCAATAATGTGAATTCAACGCATTCAGCCTGTGGACTTATTATAGTTTGTTTACTGTTCACTTATTATTACTTATTATTGATACTGTTGTTGACTTCCCTGTTTTTGCCTTGCACTAAAGGATTATGTTATGTTATGTTATCTTATCTTGTCACAGACTTGCTTTTCTTAGTAACTAATGAACTATTTATATATATTGTTCCTATTCATTTTAATAATGCTCTCAGTCGGTTTTTTTGTTATGGCCTTCACATATTTTTCAGCTTTGTTTTAACCTCCCTCTTCTATGTATAATTTATCCTTTTGTGGAATTCAAACTCGTTATTTTGTTCTTTTCCTTTATTTAATAGTACTGTGTCATTCTTTACCTGCCTTTGTTTTATGTTATTGTAATAAGGGCTCCTATGTCTTGTCATTTTATTTCCATCGATGGAAAGCACTTTTTGCGATTTTTCGTACAACTACAACTCCCATGAACCCTTGCGTGTCGGGTGCTACGTCACATGGTCTTCCAGCTTCCGGTTGAAGTGTAAACGGCTACATGACACAGTTGTTTGGGGGAAAAGCTTTTTATTGGGAAACCTTCAGCTTCCACGAAACTGTCAACGTAGTTTTGTCACCGTAAAGGCTGACCGTCCCGTGTAGAGCCGCTGTCCGCCGAGATGGAGGCGGTTCCACGGATGCCGATGATCTGGCTGGATCTGAAGGAGGCTGGGGAGTTCCAGTTCAGCCCGTCCGTCAGGCAGGTGAGCAGGGTTGGGAGAGGAGCAACAGGGCTGAGGTCGGAAGTCAACCAGACAGGGATCATGGACGACTGGATAACTCAATAATAAACGAGTTAACGTTAGTCACGTTTCACACTGACAGTCAGATTGGGTTTGAACAAGAGAAGTTTCGAGAAGCTGCCTGCCTCTGTTTTCTGGCAAACCTCCTTGACCACCGCCTTTGTTTGCTAACGTTAGCTGCATGCTAGCTAATATTTAAGCTAGCTCGCCTTGTCAAAGTTCTTAACTAGCTGTTAACTTGGTGGTAACTCGTTTGGTTGAAGCACTTGCTCCATGTCAAGATCACCTACTGCGCGTAACTTGGAATAAACAGAAATCAGGATAACGCTTTGAAGGTTTTTTTGTTAGATTATTTGGGAAGTCATGAATATAGTTAAAATATTGACTTGATGTAGTTGTTTTTTGCGCAATTACTGTATGAGGATTCAGTTAAATAAGTGGTTTTATGTTTGTTGATATTGAATTCATATCAAATAAACTATCGAAACTGTCTTGTGTACATACAAATTTAATTTTAGTCTAAATGTGTAATATAAGTGAACACTGTTAAATCCAATTTCGTTGAATAACTATGCAATTAATAAGAAAGTACATTTTATTTAGGAATTAAGATGGCTTGGGGGAATGTCAAATATCAGCATTTGGTCTAATAATATTGTAATATCAATTTGAAGCCATATTAGCCATAGTGAAGCCATAATTTGAAGCCATATTACCCATTATCTCTCATGTCTGCTAATAACTGCTTAGAAAATATATTTAATGCTAAAGATGGAAGTACACAGTCCTAAAACAACGAGTCTAGCTCCTCAGGGCCCAGTCAGACTGTGGACATAAAAAATAATAAGTAGTGATCTCATTGTCACATGCACCTGAGCCCAGCAGCTGTCTGGAAATTGATTGTTGTGAAATATAGCTTCTCTGCCAAAGGAAAGAATTAAACTAGCAGCTTGAGTACTCATTTAACATGGATACAACAAACTAAAATCATTTTCATTTATTTTTATAGTTATATCCATACAGGAAGAAGTCAAAAAGCAACATTACAACTGTGTACTGGTCCAACTCAGTTATAGCTGGTGTCAAGCAGGTTTTGTATAACCTCAAAATTAATTAAAAAAAAATATATAAAAAATATGACAAATGGCATTAGAGATGAGGCAAGAAGACACTCTGAGAGCGCACACCACTAAATATTTTATAGGTTAAAGATTTCTGGATCCTGAATCCAGAATATGATCAGGACTACCTTCAAAATTTAATTACTTCTTCTCCACATTATCTACCTGTCCCTTAAATTACATCCAAATCAGTTCATAACTTTTTGAGATATCCTGCTAAAAAAAACAGACAAATGCCAATGCTCACAAAACTTCCTTGGTAGAAGTACTTTATTTTTTAAAAAAGGTACAAAAAACCAGCAGTGTAATGGGACATATGCATGTATGATGGTGTCTGCTGTAAATTAAATAGTTTCAAAGACTAAATCAGTGATTTTTAAATCTGTTCTGGAATATGAAATTGTTTGAGAGTGTTTTAGTAATAAAAGGTGTTTTTTTTTTTCCTCATGATCTTTCATAATGACGAACTATGTATAATGTCAAAGTACAGATAGTGAGGTGTAGTAAATAATTCAGTTGTACCATCCTAAATACACATCATATTTACAAAAAAGACAAGGTTGTGTCATTCACCTGCTTAATGTTTTTCACCCAATTTCTTCTTTATCTGGTGACCCACTTCCAGCTCCTTCCCAACACAGATAAAATAGCAGATCTATGCCCTCTGGGTTTGATTCCTGTTGGGAATACTCCTGTGAGATATTTCGCAAAGGAATGACTAAATCAACAGTTGCCGTCCAATTTCAGTTTTTGTAAGATATTTCTTCCTGATAGTTGTTGATAGGGTTTTTCTTATTGAATGCTGGTTGTTTCTTTCCTTAAAATATATATATTTTTTTTAATATGTCATATTATCACTTAGGATCACTTCCAAATTAGCTGTAATTACGTCTATACAAAGGGAGGAAGAAACAGTAGCGCATATTTAGCTAACCAGGACAATGTCTGATTATTTGCTTCATTGTGCAACTTTCCGAAATCCTTGTGAGCGTTCAGCTTGCATTACTTAATTATATTGAAATAATGCAATAATATAATGCATTAAATGAGTGTGCTGGTGTATTCTGCAGGGTTGTTTACCTCCTGACCTGACATTAAGGAGCTGGTTGTTCATTACAGCAGCTCTTGGCAAAGCATGATGGGAAAGTTGCCTGCTACTCAGGACCAAAGATTACCATAATGATCAGTTTGTTAAATTGAAAAGATTTAAAAGGAATCTTAAAAGCTTTGTGTCTTCCAAACTGCAATTCAGTTCAGTTGTTGTAGCCACTGCCTTAAAGGGTAATACTGGCGATTTTGCATTTTTGAGCCCAATATCTGCAACCTGCATACATGTAACGTTCCTGACAACCATTTCCCAAAATATACTGCTGGAGCGATAAATTTTAGAATTGTTTTTCATGCCTTCTAGACTGTCATTGGTTTCAGTTCATTCCAGTATGCTTTTAAAATCCACTTGT
Organism: Lucifuga dentata; assembly: GCA_014773175.1. NCBI lineage: Eukaryota > Metazoa > Chordata > Actinopteri > Ophidiiformes > Bythitidae > Lucifuga > Lucifuga dentata. Next base: position 84,346 of record VXCM01003831.1, on the reverse strand, counting down.
AGAGACTTGAAACATGCTTGAGATACATAATCCATCACAGCGAACACGAAGTCTATAAAGTGTTTTGATGAAGTAACTTTGTTTTAACCCATCCAACACAGAGCTGAATGGATGTCTCTGCCAGGGAATATAGTCCCAGGAGAAGACACTTTTACCAAGAAATTAAAAACGACCTTGCCTTCTTCATTCAGACAAACGTGTTAGCAGGTGAAAATTGAATTTTAAGGTGTATTGAAAGATTAGAGGATTTGGCAATATATCAGGAAAACTAAATTTTTTCATTTCATTTTAATTTTTTTTTTTTTTTTTTTCTTTAGAAAAATTGTTGGAAGTAATGTAGCGTGTATGTGGGTATTGGGATTAAATATGCAAAAATTGCAGCATGGTCCTTTAACCCTCTCGAGTCTAAAGTCACATTGACAGATTGTTTGCTGATTTTTGGGGACTTACCTTCATTTTCTACTAGAATATTCCAGAATCAAGTAGAAAAATAACAACTTTTTATAATTTATTTGAGACTTTTTTGCGCAGTTCTTTCAGACTGGACTCTTTTTTGTTTCTTCTCAAGAATGAAGAATTTTCTTGAAAAATATTTGAGAATCCAGAGGGTTAATCTGGAGTCTGGAAGGGTTTTTTATTTTTATTTTTTTGTGGAAGGGTGGAAACAAAAATACTTTATTTGATCAAATCCGCTCCATCCAAAAGCCAGAACTAGTTTTTCAGAATGAACTAAGACTTGTAAATGATGGCTCCTTGCACATCTAAACCGTTTTATCAGTTCTAGTATTTCATCTCGTATAGACTTTTTAAAGTGAAGCCGTTTCTCTCCTCCTCCTCCAGTTCATCCTGAAGACCTATGGTGAGAATCCAGACAACTACAATGAACAGATGAAGAAACTGGAGATGCTGCGGCAGGTACAAACCGTGTCAAACTGTACAGAGACATTCTCTCTTCCTGTACTTTGAGCTCTGTGGCTCTCGTCCCACAGCACCATTCTGTGGGCCGCTTATCAGCCGCTAATGAAAGAATTAAAACAAATTCCTCCCATGCTCATTCTGGATGGATTTCTCTCTGAATGTTTTCCATCTTTGATAGCGAGGTTTGAAATTGTGAGCGAGTTGTGCTGGTTTGGGAGGATTTGTTTGGGTCTCGAGCACAACACCACGAACATGCCTTTACTGGGCAAAAAATACATCTCTCATATCTGCAAACCCTTACCATCACCTCCCACCCCATACCTACCCAAGGTGAAATTTTGACTGTGAGTCTTTTATAAGACCATACCACCCATTTTGACTGTTTGCCTGTTCTAATATATCCAGTTTTCATACACATAAGGTTACTGAGTGAAAAACATTTCCCAAAGCATACTACTGGAACAGTGAATTAAAAATGTTTTTCCTACCTTCCAGACCGCCATTGGTTTCAGTTCATTCTGGTACACTATTAAAATCAACTTGTTGATACTTGAAATTTTGGGATAGGAAATCCATCATCACAAACAAGATGTGTATTCAGGTTTTTTTATAAGTTAAGTAATTTTAGTGTTTAAGTACAATAAAAAGCGCAAAGTGAATGTATGTCTCCACCAGGAAATATAGTCCCAAAAGAAGACCTGCATATATCAAAAAATTTAAGTGACCGTGACTTCATAAGGCTGTGTAACTATTAGCAGGAGAAACATGGATTTTTAAGGTGGGTGTATCGCTTGAATATTTGATTTTGAAAGATTAAGAGATTTTGCAAAATATCAGGAAAGCTGAAATACAGTTTTATCCTTTGGGAAATGATTGTCAGTAATATGTGTATGAAAATTGAAGAAATTAGGCTCAAACATGCAAAATGGGTGGTATGGTCCTTTAAATTCCTGAATGGCATTCTGATGGTATTTGATTTTCTTTTTATTTATTACATCCAACCCTGTACTTGACTGTTTCAGCCAATAATATAGTAGCTATCCTGCTTTTGTCCCAGTCGTGGTTTGAGTCAAAATCACGCGTCTTAATATACTTTGTTTTAAAGGAAGACTTGGGTTATTTCCCCGTACGCTTGTCAAGATGGTAGATCCATCTTTATTGCCACAGGGGGATGACACACAAGGCCGAATAAACATGCAGAAACCTCTGTATTTACGTGTGTGTTTCACAGGGTGCAGTGAACGTGACAAGGGATTTTGAAGGATGCAGCACACTGAGGAAGTACTTTGGCCAGCTGCATTACCTGCAAAGCCGTGTGCCCATGGGACCAGGTCAGGAGGCTGCTGTTCCCATCTCATGGTAAGATGTTCTCACACTCACACACACGCACGCACACACACACACACANACACACACACACACACACACACACACACACACACACACACACACACACAGAAATAAGGAGAAGGATTACCATCATCAGCGTTAGCAGAAAGTATCAGTTTTGTGGGACATCAGTACACAAACCTTCATTAGTCACAAACTGTACGCAAAATTAGGATTTCTTTGCAAAATGTGTACTATGTATTTCATGATATATCAGTGTCAAATTATGATACTTAAAGGACCATACCAGCAATTTTGCATGTTTAGGCTCAATAAATACCACCCGCATACACATAATGTTACTGATAATTTCCAAAATTTATAAACTTCAGGTGCCACCTTTTAATTAAGTGTTTTGCCTGATAACACTTATGTCCAAAAGTAGAAGGTACAGTTGTTTTTTTTTAATTTTTGGTAAAGGCTGTCTTCTCCTGGGACTGTATTAAAGGACCATACCACCCATTTTGCATGTATGAGTCTAATATGATTAAATTTTCATACACATAGTGTTACTGACAATCATTTCCCAAAGCATACTACTGGAACAGTGAATTAAATTGTTTTTCCTATCTTCCAGACCGCCATTGGTTTCAGTTCATTCTGGTACGCTATTAAAATCAACTTGTTGATACTTGAAACGTTCTTGGGATAGGTAATCCATCATCGCAAACAAGACGTGTATTCAGATTTTTTTAGAAGTTACTTAATTTCAGCGTTTAAGCACAATAAAAAGCATAGAGTGAATGTATGTCTCCACTGGGGGAATACAGTCCCAAAAGAAGACCTTCGTTTATCAAAAAATTTAAATGACCATGACTTCATAAATAACTATTAGTAGGTGAAACTTTGATTTTTAAGGTGGGTGTATCACTTGAATATTTGATTTTGAAAGATTAAGAGGTTTTGCAAAATATCAGGAAAGCTGAAATACAGTTTTATCCTTTGGAAAATGGTTGTCAGTAATGTAACGTGTATGAAAAGTGAATATATTAGGCTCAAACATGCAAAATGGCTGGTATGGTCCTTTAACTCGCAGAGACATACATTGTCTTCCATGCAGCTCTGTGTTGGATCAGTTAAATAAAGTTACTTTGACAAAAAAAAAANAAAAAAAAAAAAAAAAAAACTTCATAGACATGTTCTCTGTGACAGATCTGAAGTGTTTCAAGTATCTACAAGTTGATTTTAATAGCGTACAGAATGAACTGAAACCAATGGTGGTCTGGTAGCTAGGAACAAAACACATCTAAAAGTACTGCTAAAGTAGCATATTGTGAGAAAATGGTTGTCAGTAAGGTAACGTGTATGCGAGTTGTACGTATTGGGCTCAAACATGCTAAATTGCTGGTATTGTCCTTTAAGAACAACATAACTTGACTCCGCCTACTGTCTGTTTGAGCAGGACTGAGATCTTCTCTGGAAAAACAGTCACCCACGATGACATCAGCTATGAGCAAGCCTGCATCCTGTATAACCTGGGTGAGTTCATCCGTGTGGATCAGCGTCACAGCTTTCCAAATGTGAAACCATCAAAAGTGTCTGACTAAAGTTACATGTGGACTCTCTGCAGGGGCACTGCACTCCATGTTGGGAGCCATGGATAACAGGGTGTCTGAGGAGGTAAGAAATACAAACACACAATCACATACACACCCACGCACACGCACACACACACACACACACACACACACACACACACGTTAACTTTGAACNACACCCACGCACACGCACACACACACACACACACACACACACACACACACGTTAACTTTGAACATATTTGTTTTATTCAAACATTTGGATTTCAACTATTTCTGTTATTGTAGACTAAGTTAATTGTTTGATTAAGGTGTTCATAATATATTGTTAGTTGAAGGACCATACTGGCCATTTTGCATGTTTGAGCCTAATATATTAAATTTTTATACACATAATGTTACTGACAATCATTTCCCAAAGCATACTACTGGAACGGTGAATTAAAAATGTTTTTTTTTTACCTTCCAGACCTCTATTGTTTCAGTTCATTCTGTTCAGTTCATTCATTAAAATCAACTTGTTGATACTTGAGACATTCTTGGGATAGGTAATCCATCATCACCAACAAGACGTGTATTCAGGTTTTTTTTAGAAGTTATGTAATTTTAGCATTTAAACGCAATAAAAAGCGCAGAGTGAATGTATGTCTCCACCAGGGAATATAGTTCCAAAAGAAGACCTACGTTTATCGAAAAATTTAAACGACTGTGACTTCATAAGGCTACGTAACTATTAGAGGCGAAACGTGGATTTTTAAGGTGGGTGAATCGCTTGATATTTGATTTTGAAAGATTAAGAGATTTTGTGAAATATCAGGAAAGCTGAAATATGGTTTTATCCNATATTTGATTTTGAAAGATTAAGAGATTTTGTGAAATATCAGGAAAGCTGAAATATGGTTTTATCCTTTGGGAAGTGATTGACAGTAACGTAACATGTATGAAAATTGAATATTAGGCTCTAATATGCAAAATGGATGGTATGGTCCTTTAAATTGAAGTTTCTTGTATTAAGGACGAAGTTGTTGTTTTATTGAGTAACACACACACCCATGCATAGACACACACACACACACACACACACACACACACACACACAGTCCCACTGAATCCATGCTCTTTGTCCAGGGGATGAAGGTGTCATGCACCCATTTCCAGTGCTCAGCAGGGGCTTTCTCCTACCTGAGAGACCATTTCAGCCACAACTTCAGTGTGGACATGAGTCACCAGATCCTGAACCTCAACATCAATCTTATGCTGGTAGGTCTTGCACACATGTATACACACACACATACATGCCTATACAATCACAAATGGAACATTTTCTCATCAGTCTCTCTTGTCTCCTAGGGTCAGGCTCAGGAGTGTCTTCTGGAGAAGTCCATGTTGGACAACAGGAAGAGTTTCCTGGTTGCCCGCATCAGTGCTCAGGTCAACTTCTTAACTTTAAATATCATGCATGTGAAAAACATTTCATAATCCAAGCTTATTTTACAATGCAGCAGCTAAAACTTTCTTATTAACCAGCCACAGGAATTGGTGGATTAGAAAGTTCACCGTTTGAATAACTGTTACTTGTTGAAGAGTTGTTGAGATGTAAGACATGAAGTCTGGCTCTGCAGGTGGTGGATTACTACAAAGAGGCCTGCAGGGCCTTGGAGAACTCAGAGACAGCCTCCATGCTGGGAAAGATCCAGAAGGACTGGAAGAAACTGGTCCAGATGAAGATCTATTACTTTGCTGCTATTGCACATGTGAGTGTAAAGTGATAGAGTGACTGTGAGAGCTTGTGTGTGCATTTATATCATTGTGTGTGTCAACACTGCCTGAATGTTTTTTTCTCTCAACAGCTCCACATGGGGAAACAGGCTGAGGAGCAGCAGAAATACGGAGAGAGGGTAGGATCAAATTTCTGATACCTGCATATGAAAATGAGTTACTCTCTCTCTTACTCCATTCCATTTAGTTTTTTAAATTAAATTTGGATTTTCTGTTTCCCCTCAGTTAGCTTACCTGCAGAGCTCCTTGGACAAACTCAATGAAGCCATCAAGCTTGCTAAGGTAACATCGCATTTACTCTCCAACAGGAGAAATATAAGGTCATGTTAGAATCGCTGTCATCTGTTAGGGCGTCTGTGTTTCTAGTCTGCATTAAAGAGCTCTGTGCTGTCTGTCTTTTTGCAGGGTCAACCTGACAGCGTGCAAGACGCCTTGAGATTCACCATGGACGTTATCGGGGGAAAGTGAGCAATGAGATGTTTCTTCCATTTCTTTTAATGTGGTTTCACTGGAAATGTGACGTGTCTTATTTTTTTTCCCTTAAAGAAACATTCCGGCAATTGTGCATGTTTGAACCTAATAAATACAGACTGCTTATATGTTACATTATTGTCAAGCATTTCCCAAAACATGCTATTTGAGCGGCAAATTTTACATTTTTTTCCCTTATCTGCCATTAGTGTCAGGTTCATTCCAGTAAGCTATTAAAATCAACTTGTAGAGACATGAAAGGCGTTTGAGATATGTAATCCATCACAACAAACATGACATCTATGAAGTTTTTTATCGAAGTAACTTTATTTAACCGATCCAATGCAGAGCTGCACAGAAGATGTTGTGGAGCAGATTCATAAAAAAATGGCGCTGTGGGTACAGCATTGACCTAAATGCGTGCCGTTATAATTGAAGCTCATTCATAAAACTTTTCCTACGATATTCAGTGCAGTGCTGTCGCATGAAGGTAGAGTTGCTGTGAGGTGTGTCAGGTAAAAGCCAATGAAGATCAGTGTGTTAATGAGCTGCTGTATATTTACCAGCCACCATTTATCATGATTTATCTGGTTTTAAAGCCACAAATTGGCAAAAGAAACATACATTCTGCTTTAGAGCTCCTCTAAAATAACAGGTAAATGTGTATTTTAACTTCTGTAGTGTGTAATCATACTGCGGGGGGGACAGATGGACGGACGGACGACGACTCAGATGTAGATTCATCAGTAGATGAAGCAGAGCGCCACAAGAAAGTGTGTGAGATTGAATCAAAACTCACCATTTAAAAATTTAAAAACTGACTGATCAGCTGAGTGAGTTTATCTATCAAAGTTATTGATCATTAACACGAGAGGCAAATAAAGTTTGAAATGTTGCCCAGATTTCATACCGCTGAAATTTACCACCGGAATGAAGCAGGCCTTAATTTTAGTGTGTGAGTTTGTTTTATGAATAGCTACCACAACACGCAAATAAGGAAATATCTCAGTAATGCCTCTTTCAAGGCAAACACTAAAATGTCGCTAACAAGCGTTTATGAATGAGGAAAGATGGTTGCACCATGATATTTGCACATAGTGATGCTGTAAATCATGTGCTAATGTTTATGAATCTGGACCAGTATGTCTCTGCCAGGAAATCCCAGGAGAAGACGGCTGTTACCGAGAAATTAAAACAAACATGTCTTCAACAATCATGCGTAAGTGTCGCAAGGTGAAACATTGGATTTTGAGGCTGGTGTATCACCTGAACATTTGATTTTGAAGGATTAAAGGATTTGGGAAAATACAGGAAAATGTTTTACGTTTCAGAAATTGGTTGTCAGTAACGTACTGAGTATGCAGGTTGTACATATTGGGCTCAAGCATGCAAACTGGCCGGTATGGTCCTTTAAAGCTTTAAAAAGAACATATCCGAGAATGTTTTCTGTGAACTCTTATCTACAGGTTTAACTCTGCCAAGAAGGACAATGACTTCATCTACCATGAGTCGGTCCCTTCTGTGGAGACTCTGACCTCAGTCAAAGGTAACAGGAAGCTTCAGCACACGACCTGTTTCCTGCATTTCCTCACATCTTTACTGCTGTGTTCAGGCAAAGCAAGCCTAGCATATAGATGTATTTTGTTGATTATATTTGATATTACTTGCCTATTGTGTCTCTTCTGCTGTGCCTACACACACTAAGTTTATGGTCATGTTAACTTATAACCATTAATTATGAGCTCCTATAGATTATAAGTATGATAGGTTTGAGTCTGAGTCATGTTTAGATGTGCTTCATAATGAAAATGTTCTTATGTGGGTTTGTCCGGCCTCATTTTGCAGCCTAATTGTGTATTTGTAGTCAGACTTCAACGAAATGCAGTAAAGTTGTATTAATGAGCAGCTGTAACACATAATGATGTATACTACTGCTAGTCAAAGGTCAAATCAGGTAATTACTAATTTTGGCTGCTTTTCTTCTTCTTCTTTTGATCTTCTTTCAGGTTATATGCTTTAATAGTTATATACTTTAACAATGTGATTATATTAAAAAAACACTAAAATTAGATTCACCACTCTGTCTGAGATTACAGAAGCTTAGCAAAAATCAAATCATTTGTCCGTTGATTTCGTCTGTTGCTGGACATTAACCTTGCTTATCCAAAACACCATTATGGAGGAAGAAATAGACCCCACAGAAGCTGCATCTGTTATGTGTATTCCTGCCTATGATTTGTGTATTTTTATTGATGAAAATAAGCTTATGCATTAGTGTGACACTATATATATATACAGAGATTCAATTTTATGGAATGTCCTGCCTTCTAATATCATTAATTTGGCTCCTCTTTGGTTCAAGAAAGCTGTGAAGGGATTATTTCTGTCTCAACATATTATCCATATGGATTTTTACTCTGATTACTTTGTTTCATCTATTTTGCCTTCTGAGTTTGATATTTTGCCAGAGTTATTTTTTTTTTTGCATTTTTTTTTTTTTTTGCATTTTCTCTGTCACTTTCCTCTTTTGCTTATGTAATTTTGTATTTTTCTTTTTTTTTTTATGTATGTGTAAATAAATAAACTAAACTAAAAACCAACTACTGCATCCATCTAGGTGCGCCACTGGTGAAAGCTCTGCCGGTAAACCCCACTGACCCCAGTGTCACCGGACCAGACCTGTTTGCCAAACTGGTGCCTATGGCTGCCCACGAGGCCTCTTCTCTCTACAGGTAAACCACATGTGGGAGATTTCAAGTTCATATGAGACAGGTTATAGTATCTGATGAAAGTATGAGGAGCGAGCTTTAGGTGATTTACTTACTAAAAGACAATGGAGGTAGTAATTCATAAAAAATCATGGTAACTACACCGCGTCATGCTAAATCAGCGCCGTGATGATGTAAAGCACATTCATAAAGCTTCCTTTACGTTAATCAGTGCATTGTCCCATTACAACATGTTCTTGTTAGGGCTGTAACAGGTATAATCAATGACAGTCGAGTGTTGAGCTGCTTGATATTTAAGAGCCGCTTCCTCTGGCATCTGGTGTCTTTCTCTGGCGAAATTGACACATTAAATCAGCAAAAGAAACTTAAATTCTCATCTCTAGAGCTCTCCTTTTTAAAGGACATTACCACCCATTTTGTATGTGCTAGCCTTACATATTCAATTTTCATACACATAAGGTTACTGGCAGTCATTTCCCAAAGGATAAAACTGTATTTCAGCTTTCCTGATATTTTGCAAAATCTCTTAATCTTTCAAAATCAAATATTCAAGTGATACACCCACCTTAAAAATCCATGTTTCGCCTGCTAATAATTATGCAAAGTTATGAAGTCACGGTTGTTGAAATTTTTCCATAAACGCAGGTCTTCTTTTGGGATTATAATCCCTGGTGGAGACATACATTCACTCTGTGATTTTTATTGCACTTAAATGCTAAAATTACATAACTTCTAAAAAAAAAAAAAAAAAANAACAAGTTGATTTTAATAGCATACCAGAATGAACTGAAACCAGTGGCGGTCTGGAAGGTAGGAAAAAGAACCGTTCCAGTAGTATGCTTTGGGAAATGACTCAGTAACCTTACTTGAATGAAAATTTTATGTATTAGGCTCAAACATGCAAAATGGGTGGAATGATCCTTTAAGAGACTGACACTAATATATGAGAGAGAGACTTGAAGAAGAGACACGGTGCCACTAAATTGTGTGCGAGACCAGATCAGAATTCTATGTTTAAATCCACTCTGATGAACTGAGTGGACTTTTCTAATCACATTTATTGATCACGAACACGTGAGGCAAATACAGTTTAAAATGTCATCCAGGTCATACTGCTGAAATTTACCGCCACATTGTAACAGTTCTTAAGTTGTTTTGTGACAGCATGTTTTATGAATTGCTTCCCCTGACATGTCAATAAGAAAATACCGTAGTGACGCTAAAACAAGCAGCTAACTGACATTTTTGAATGAGGGACTATGGCTGCATGACACTATTTGCCCGACACGCTAACTCATGGCACTGTGTTTTATGAATTCCCCCCCAATATGTCATCGGTTATGCTGAACAATCCCAAAGTGTGAATGTATGTAATTGTGATGTTGAAAAGAGCGAGTGCGTTCAGTCAGCCTGTCAATCATAAAAAAAAGCATCAGAATTTTGTCACTATGGTTACCTTCTCTGTTGTTCCAGCGAGGAGAAAGCCAAGCTGCTGAGAGACGTTGTGGGCAAGATTGAAAGCAAGAACGAGACACTAGAGTGAGTAGACAGAATGAGAATATGTGTGTTTAAATGTGCACAGGTGATACTGGAGTTGATATTTCAAATGCAATTACCTGCTAAGATTAAAATTACCTGTTATGAATAATTTTTTCATTTATTCTATTCACATTTATTTTAAAAAAATCCCACCATCACCAGTTGTTTCACTGCCATATATGTGAATCTTGTCGACACATTTCATTGTGATTCCTTATTCTGAAATCAGTCTTGAAGAGTTAATAGATATGATATATGATATGACATCATATCATGGTATGAGCTGTTTTTGTCTCCTCCTGCAGGCAGTTCATGGACTCGCTAGGATTGGAGCCCGAATCTGTGGACAACCTGGACATGTACAATCACATCCCCACCGTGCTGATGGAGAAATGCGCTGCTCTCAGTGTCCGACCCGATACCGTCAAGAGCCTCATCCAGTCCATGCAGGGTCAGCAGCAGGGGCCACAATTGCACACACTCACACACATAAGAGATGGTGCACAATACCCCAAACTTCAATACACATTGAATATACAGCAGAGGGGAGTCAAGAAGTCAAAAAAAAGAGCAAAAAATGTGCCTTTGATTTGAAAACTCTTCTACAGGCTGCTCTGCATTTGTGACACCAGTTCTTTTGCTGTGGTGAGTTCATGTGCCGTGGGAAACACTAACTTTGAAAACTCAAGATTTACTTGCTGAATGTGATTTTTTTTTTTTTTTTAAAGGAAGAAGCAGATTGTTTTTCTGGTTTTGATCTTCTATTTGGCTGCTGCCACTTCCTCTGGCACATGAACGCATCCCTTGCAGCCACACAAACACAGGATAGCATCACCTTTGTGGCAATTTATGACAAGGTTGCGTATTTCTGTACAAATAACGACTCTTCTATTCCTTGCCTGCAGTCCTCTCGGGCGTCTTCACTGACGTGGAGTCTTCGCTGAAGGAGATCAAAGATGTCCTGGAAGCAGATGAGGCCGGGGAACGAGCCCTTCAGGAGGCGTCTGGCCCCACGGCAGAAGAGCTGCATCCTGCAGCCCAGGCCCAGGCCCTGGCTGAGATCCGCAGGGACCTGGAGAAGTACATGGAGGCCCACGAGAAGGCCAGCTTCACAAACACAGAGCTCCACCGTGCCATGAACCTGCACATTAGCAACCTGCGTCTGCTGGGGGGACCACTGGAGAGCCTGAGAGAGGCCCTGCCCCGGCCCCAGCTCAATGAAGGTGAGGCTGGATGGATGGATGGGCAGGCAGTTGGATGGATGGATGAGCAGGCGGATGGATGGATGGATGGATGGATGGATGGATGGGCAGGCGGATGGATGGATGGGCAGGCAGATGGATGGTGGATGGATGGATGGATGGATGGATGGGCGGGCAGATGGATGGATGGGTGGGTGGATGGATGGATGGGCCGGCAGACAGATGGAAGGGCAGGTGGATGGATGGATGAGTGGGCAGATGGATGGATGGATGGGGCGGGCGGACGGATGGATGGATGGGTGGATAGATGGATGATGGGTGAATGGATGGATGGGTGGATGGGCAGATGGATGGATGGGCAGATGGATGGATGGGCAGATGGATGACTGGGCGATGGATGGATGGATGGGTCGAAAACAAGCAACTAAAGTAATATAAGTGAGGTGTGAGTTGTAAATGTCATTGTGTGTATGTGTGTGCATACGCAGAGGAGGTAGCAGGCTTGCAGTGTATGAAGCGGATCCTGGGGAAGGTTCAGGAGATGCGGGAGCAGAGAATCTCTTTGGAGAAACAGCTACGCGAGCTCATCCAGCTGGACGACATCACCTCCACCCTCGTCACCACCGAGAGGGCAGACATGAAAGTAAGCGACTGCACGCGTTTCTCCGTCATAAAGCCTTTCGAGCTTCAAAACGTGACCTCTAATATTCTAACCAACCCTCGTCTTCCCAGCATGTGTTTGAGGAGCAGCTGAAGAAGTACGAGCACGTGAAGGTGTACATCGACCAGAATCTGGCAGCTCAGGAAAACATCCTGAAGGCGCTGACCGAGGCCAACGTCCAGTACGCCTCCGTCCGTAAGGGCCTGAGCCAGACGGAGCAGCAGTGGAACAGCACCGTCCAGACGTTGGTGGCCTCATATGAAGCCTATGAGGACCTGATGAAGAAATCGCAGGAGGGAAAGGAGTTCTACGACGACCTGGAGGCCAAAGCGTCGCGCCTGCTGGAGAGAGCCAAGACGCTGTGTCAGACCAGAGCAGAGGAGAGGAAACCCATCCTGGAGAGGTGAGGAGGATGCTGAAACACAAAGAAGCTTTAAATGCCTTTTTATTAAAGGTTTTTGAAATAGAGGGGTACGCTGGTTAGGATGGAATACTATGACAAAACAGGTAGCTAAACAAATAAATTGATGGAACAACATCAGGCTTATACATGAGTACATACGGTAAATTAAAATTATATCTCATCTTCACATGGCACCTCTTCATACCACCCCTGTCGTGTTTCTCTTCACCCCTGTCATGTNTATCTCATCTTCACATGGCACCTCTTCATACCACCCCTGTCGTGTTTCTCTTCACCCCTGTCATGTTTCTCTTCAGAGAGACCCAGAAGAAGCCCCCAGCGCGGCCCACCGCAGCCAAGCCCTGCCTGCAGCCAAAGGCTTCAGAGCCTGACCCAGCAAGCTCCAGCCTGGAGGACGCAGAGCTGGCCCAGCTCAGTGCGGCCATCTTGGCCTTAGGGGGCGACCTGCCCGAAGAGCTCCGCAGCCTCCCTCCTGACATTCCTACCCTCCCCACTACCGCTGCTCGCCTGTCTGCTCCCGAAGCCTTCCTGCCCCCCGGTGCTAACCTGGGAGGCAGCAGCTCTCTGCCCTGGCCCAGCGCTCCGGCTGCCGGACTTCCTCGCTTCCCTGCCAACCTGCCGCCTCCGGAGCTGCTGGCACGGATCGCTCAGTTTCCAACTTCCACGACCCTGCCGCATGGACACCTCCCTCAGATTCCACCGCACATGCCCCCGCACATGCCCCCCCAGATGGCTGTGACAGGGTATAGGCCACCCCATCCTCAAGCCCCTCAACCCGGCCCAACTGCCCCTGCCCCAGTTCGTCCTTCCACCACGACTGTGGACAGCATCCAGACCCCGATCCCAAGCTACGCCCCTACACAGCACCACCCTGTGCCACCTGCAGCCCCCACTGGCTATCCTGTACCCCCAGCGATGGGGGCATACCCTCACTTCATACCCCAGCCAGGCATGCCTATGCAGGGTCCAGCTCCCGCACCCCAACCACAGCTGCAGAAACATCCGCAGCCACAGCAGTTCCCCCAGCCCACTAGGNTCCCGCACCCCAACCACAGCTGCAGAAACATCCGCAGCCACAGCAGTTCCCCCAGCCCACTAGGCAGCCATTGCCCCAGGGGTACCAGACAGGTCTGAGGGGTCTTCCTGGCCCCCACCCTCCTCTCCAGGCCCAGCAAGGCTACCCACATGGCTACATGCCCCCACAGCAGAGACCCGGCATGCCTCCCCAGTACCAGCAGGCATTCCCGAGCCAGCTGCCACCACATCAACAAAACGGCTATCAGCCCCAACCTCAAATGCCTCAAAGATACCAGCCTCCACAGGGCTACGTACCCCGGCAGCACCCTCACATGATGGCAGGTACCATGNATACCAGCCTCCACAGGGCTACGTACCCCGGCAGCACCCTCACATGATGGCAGGTACCATGCCGAAGCCCCCCCAGGCCCAGATGCCTCCCCAGTCCGCATGCCCTCAAGTACCTCCAACTTCTCAACCAACACCACCTACGTCTCAGCCCTACCTACACCAACAGATGCCTCACGGCCCCCCTCACCCACACATGCTGCCACAGCATCAAATCTCAATGCACCCCAACACTCAGCAGGTGCCCTCCCACCCACAGATGCAGATGCCAAGTGGCCCCAGAGCACAGATGCCCCCAACGAGTCAGCCAGTGCCTCCAGTTTCACAAAATTACATGCCCCCCACTAGCCAGCCNGCCCCCAACGAGTCAGCCAGTGCCTCCAGTTTCACAAAATTACATGCCCCCCACTAGCCAGCCCATTCACCCCAGCCTACACCCTCAGATTCCTCCTGTCTCACAACCTCATCTGCTTCCTGGCCCTCAGGTCCACCTGCCAAGGGGCCCCCTGCCCCAGGTACCCCCTAGTAACCTGCTGCCACAGCATCACCCCCACCCTGGACAGCCTCATGTACCAAACATGCCCCAGCAGCCCATGTGCATGCCCAGCCAGCCCCCGGCTCTGCCCCCCCACTCTGGGACGGCGTGCTACCCTGCAGGGCCTCCGGCGATGCCTCAGCAGCCGCTGGCTCCTCAGCCCGCAGCCCCACAGCAGCCTCAGTCCCCTCTCCCCATGACACATCCACATCCTCCAGTGTCAGTGTCCACCATGTACCCTGCAGCTCCAGGAGCCAGTATACCTCCAAATGCCCCCCAGCAGCCCGCCGCCATGGGCCCACATGGTCCACAGGCCCCCCCTCCACAGCACATGATCCAGCCACAGCCTGGAGCTCCTCCAGCGGCTCAAATCCCTAACGCCATCCCTCCCTCCCCCTCGCCTTCTCCCTCTGCCTCTCCGGGCCCTACCTCTCTGGGTCTTAACCCCCAACAGAGACCCACCTCAGCCCCAACAGCTCCCCCTGCTCTCCCCTCTCCCTCTGCCGTCTCCCCCTCCACCTCCCTGTTTCAGCGGCAGAACTCCAGCACCGACGACCTCCTCTCCTCCAGCCCAGAGAGCCAGCCCGGAGGCACCAATACCCCCACCAACGTCCTGCAACCCACCAAAGCCGACCCACAGGATGGGGAGCGCCGTAGGAAGAGCTCCCAGGTAGGGCTGGGTGCTAACTTAAAGGCTCAGTCTGTAATTTTATTTTTTTGACCATTAAATATACAGTGTTACAGCTTTTTTTGCCACTGCTAATTTCAACAGGTTCACCAGGTTTTTTGACACTGGTTTTTATTGTAGTAATATTAATGTAGATATAACATTTTACCATTTGATTTTTAAATACCGGTATGTTTGTCAATGTTGTTGCATATAGTATGCTATGCTATATGGTTTTATAATTTTTTTTTTAAATTTTTTTCTCATTATCATTATTATTCTTACACCAAATACATTGTTGCAGTGTTGAAACAAAGGAAAATGTGGAAAACACACCGTGAGAACGACCCAAATAACATCAAGAAAATTAGCCTAATACAGAAACTTTACAACTTAAAGGACCATATCATCCATTTTGCATGTTTGAGCCTAATATATTCAGTTTTCATACATGTTACGTTACTGACAATCGTTTCCAAAGGATAAAACCGTATTTCAGCTTTCCTGATATTTTGCAAAATCTGTTAATATTTCAAAATCAAATATTCAAGTGATACACCTGCCTTGAAAATTGATGTTTCCCCTGCTAATAGTTACACAGACTTATGAAGTCACGGTCATTTAAATTTTTCCATAAACACAGGTCTTCTTTTGGGACTATATTCCCCGGTGGAGATATACATTCACTCTGCGGTTTTTATTGCACTTAAACGCTAAAATTATGAAACTTAGAAAAAAAAAAACCTGAATACACGTCTTGTTGGTGATGATGGATTACCTATCCCAAGAACGTTTCTAGTATCAACAAGTTGATTTTAATAGCGTACCAGAATGAACTGAAGCCAATGGTGGACTGGAAAAAAAATTTAGCTCACTGTTTCAGTAGTATGCTTTGAGAAATGATTGTCAGTAATGTTACGTGTATAAGAATTGAATATATTAGGCTCAAACCTGCAAAATGGGTGGTATGGTCCTTTAAACAGAGCTTTGTCTTTTTTCCCACGATTTATACAGAAAATCTGTAACAAAAAAGCTTCCCTTCTTAAAACAAAAGTCTAGCTTTTGATAATCATTCAGCTAAAAGATACCTTCTTTGATTGAAGACATTTTATAAAAAAATACAGCCCTTAAATCATCATATAGAGTGCAATAAAACGTAAAATGAATTTAATTTTCTATCTCTGGTAACACACATAACACACAATCTCTCCTCCTCTGGTGAAGCATTACACCTGCCTGTTTGAACAGCAAATGCTAATGCTAATGCTAAAGTACCTGAGCGTAACTGTGCACATAAAGATCTTTGACTTTTAGTTAAATTCTGTCTGATATAGTTCCACTTTATAATTACGTTTAATAAGGCGATAAGTTCTCAGTTTTGGTTTATACCAAACAGCAACAGAACCATTTTTCCTTGTGCATAAGAAATAATTTACTCTGAACATCACACTGTAACCTGTTCTGAAAAATAAACAACATATTGACCATAGACAAGCAATAATAGTTATTTTGCTATTAATTTTGCCCATATTTCCCCTCTCTTCTCCCAGGGAGTCCTGCTTATCCAGGGCGACCCGTACCAGGCTCCCGAGCGCGTCGCCCATCTTTTCGGCGAACTAGAGCGCTACAGAGCCCAGGTTGACTCCCTGGAGCACCCATCAGAGAGCGAGGGCGGTCTGTCAGTGCTGGACGCCCGCTGGAAGGAGCTCCAGGACCAGCAGGAGAAAGACGCCCGCCAGCTGTCCATCGCCATCGCTCGCTGCTACACCATGAAGAACCGCCACCAGGACGTCATGCCCTACGACATCAACCGCGTGGTGCTGCACTCAGGCAAAGATGACTACATCAACGCCAGCTACGTGGAGGATCTGTCGCCATATTGCCCGCGCCTCATTGCAACGCAGGCGCCGCTCACCGGCACCGCCGCCGATTTCTGGCTGATGGTGTACGAGCAGAAGGTGTCGCTGGTGGTCATGCTGGTCTCAGAGCAGGAGCTGGAGAAGGTATTTGACTTTAGTTTACACAGAAGAGAGAAAACAATGGAAAAAAAACCCCACAAAGCTGCAGAAAATTCACCTTAGTTTTTTAAAACTTTTTCTTTGGGTGAATTTCTTTAAAGGACCATACCAACCATTTTGCATGTTTGAGCCTAATATATTCAGTTTTCATACATGTTATGTTACTGACAATCATTTCCCAAAGGATAAAACCGTATTTCAGCTTTCCTGATATTTTGCAAAATCTCTTAATCTTTCAAAATCAAATATTCAAGTGATACACCCACATTAAAAATCCATGTTTCTCCTGCTAATAGTTATGCAGCCTTATGAAGTAATGGTCGTTTAAATTTTTCGATAAATGCAGCTCTTCTTTTGGGACTATATTCCCTGGTGGAGATATACATTCACTCCATGCTTTTTATTGCTCCTAAACGCTAAAATTACAAATCTTCATAAAAAACTTGAATACACATCTTGTTGGTGATGATGGATTACCTATCCCAAGAACGTTTCAAGTATCAACAGGTTGATTTTAATAGTGTACCAGAATGAACTGAAACCTGTGGAGGTCTGGAAGGTAGGAAAAACATTTTTAATTCACTGTTTCAGTAGTATCCTTTGGGAAATGATTGTCAGTAATGTTACATGCATGAAAATTTAATATATTAGGCTCAAACATGTAAAATGGGTGGTATGATCCTTTAAAAGGACAGTAGGTGGTCCATATTATCAGTATTTTTTCTTCCCTAAACCAACAAAATTTACAGTTTTTAAAGAAGTTTTTAAATATATAATCTTTGCAGCTTTATTAGTCTAATCGAAGCCTCAGTGAAAATACTTTTATCTCTTCAGAAATGATGATAATGAGAATTAGTGAAACTTCTTGGTGTGGAGATTAATTCATCAATATTCAAACAGTCTTTAGAGAAAGGGTGTGATCATTTTTATTCTTGAAGGATGATGAGTTCTCATTATTTTTAAGTCCTTTTTTTTTTTTTTTTTNCTTTTTTTTTTTTTTTTTCCTTTAAATGTGTTTTGGGAAACATCAGTCTTATTAATAATCACAGCTATTTCCTCATTCTCTATCTTGTCCATCTATAGTTTTAACATTGCCGTCTTCATTTCCTTCAGGGAAAAGTTCTGCGATATTTCCCCACGGAGCGCGGCCAGCAGCTCTCTCAGGGACCAATCACGCTTAGCCTGACCACGCAGAAGACCACGCCCACCCACGTGGAGCGGATGATCAGTCTGCAGTACCACGACCAAAGCCTGAAACGCACCGTTGTCCACCTCCAGTTCACCTCCTGGCCGGAGCTGTGAGTCCTTCTATTTAAATTTATTCTATTATTCTATTTATTTCCAGGGTCTGACTAAATCTGAGTCTTAGTCGTTAGTTAATAATGAGTATTTTTTTTTGTCACATTTATTAGTCAGATTTGTTTTTATTTTAGCTGTCACATTACAAATTAGTTTAAATAAAAAATTGTACTGACAGTTTTAATTGTAGCAGTCTTAATTTTTGGCCTCTTTTCTTGCTTTAATTTGAGCTAAAATCAGCAACATTATACTCAATTTTGGTCACATGATCTCCCAAACGACGAGCCTGAAATTGATTAAAAGTTAATAAGAAAGGTCGATTGTTCAGGTCATGGTGTTCTGATTGGGTAAGAGCTCGGTAGAGATTTAGCATATGCCCATTTATATTTTTGTCTAAGGCTTTTTTTGTTGTTTTAGTCTTTTTTTTTTTTTTTTTTTTTTATTTTGACATAGTGGTTTTTCATTAAAGAGCAGCTTAACCCTCCTTGACCACACCTCCTTTACAGATTCAGAAAATGTGTTCAAACGCTGGAGGGAGGGAAAATAACTCAAATAACTAAAAAAAAAANGGGTGTTAATTTACTCTTTAATTTGTTTTCTTAAAGAAAAATTAGATCACATCATCACTGTAATATTACTGCTGTTTATTGGAGTTTATTTTGTAAGTGTGTTCATTTTTATTCATGTTTCTGACCAGCGGGCTTCCTGACAGCAAGAGCAACCTGCTTCGTTTCATCCAGGAGGTTCACGGACATTACCTCCACCAGAGGCCTTTACACACACCCGTCGTGGTGCACTGCAGGTGTGTTTGTGNCGGACATTACCTCCACCAGAGGCCTTTACACACACCCGTCGTGGTGCACTGCAGGTGTGTTTGTGTGGTTTTTATGTTGAAATTTCACAGAATTACATGTATACTGTGTACAGGATAGCAGATTATCACCAGTACTCTGAGAAAGATTTTGGTTTTATTATAATTCAGTTGAGAAAATCTTATAAAATGACAGATATAAGAAGTTTAATTTTCATAATCGTCTACCACGTCACATAGATAAAATAGTTCTGTTCATACATAATATTAAAACATAATATAACATATTCTGACTGAAATTGAAACTGAAATTCATCCAGTGAGACAAATCCTTTAGATCCTGAAGCGCCTCAGAAGCTTCTGCTTCTGTAACATATTAGAGGAGACCTTTAAGGCTTAAAGGGACAGTACCTAAGACTGTGTATTTTCACTCATCATGCACAGTGGCGCTGCAGCATGGGAGAATAGAAGTGGATTAATGTTTCAAAATAGACCCTAAATCAAAATAAATGAAGGAATCTGTGTAATATGTATCTTTACATACTTGCATAAATGGAGTTCTTGATACCTTAGAAAGCAGAGCAGGTTCAGAAATAAATCTGGAATCGCCTGGGTGTTGTTTTATACTCAATAAGCCATGAACAGTTTTTCTTCTTTTTCTTTTTTTTGTTTAAATTTCAGCTCGGGTGTCGGGCGCACCGGTGTCTTCTGTCTGCTGTATGCAGCGCTGCAGGAGCTGGAGGCAGGAAATGGGATCCCAGATCTGCCACTACTGGTGAAGAAGATGAGACAACAGAGGAAAAACATGCTGCAGGAGAAGGTACAGACAAATAATCATGTATATATGTGTGTGTGTGTATATATATATATATATTAGGGCTGGGGAAGTTAACACGTTAAAACAAATTAACACTATTAATGCATCCGCTTTTCACTTCCTGAGGCTATGCTAATGTGTTTGTTTTTCCCCGTTAGCCACTTCCTGTGGCTAACATTATATTCTCATGCTAATTATGGAGAAGGAAAAAGATCAGACTCTTAGATGGGAAATTCTACTTTAAAAAGTTAGTGGATGCTCTCATTGAAACCACACAAGCTCAGTCACTCACCAGTGTGTTGTTTTAACTGAGATGTGGTTTTATTAATGAAAAACATAAAAACAACAAAAAAACTTCACAGACTTTTAGCCTCAATTTAGCTTTACTGCTTTGCTCTCCATGGCTGCGCGTGATACATTTAAGCTAACGTTAACTACCACGACACAAACAGGATTCAGTCTTTTCAGAATAAGAGAAACTTCCCATTGAACAAAGTTATATTTTTAGATGATTTAGAAGATGATTCTTCTTACAAGAACATCAACCTTGACCAGTTAATTAAGCTAATATTATCTAAAATATACTTCCTTTGCATTGATTCTACATTAATTTGGTGATTCAGTGTATAATGATTACAAGTTACAAGTTCCTGCAAGATTAATCACAGAAAACTGCAATTAATTAATTTTTATAATCGAATCACAGCCCTAATGTGTGTGTGTGTGTATATATATATACACACACACACACACACACACTGCCTGGCCAAAAAAAAAAANGCCTGGCCAAAAAAAAAAAGTCACCACCTGGATTTAATTAAGCAAATATGTAAGAGCCTTCCATTATATAATTATTGCAGTGATTAATATGTTGCAGCTGGCAACAAGTTATTTAACCCTAACTGATGCAGTGAGTAGCTTCTCATTTTTTAAACAACCATGTCGGAAGACATATCCTGTGGTCGTGGAAAAGATGTTACTATGTTTCAGAAGGGTCAAATTATTGGCCTGCATCAAGCAAAGAAAACTAAGGCGATTGCTGAAACTACTAAAATTGGGTTAAGAACTGTCCAATGCATTATTAACGCCTGGAAGGATGTGCTGGAGAAGACTTTACGCAGCGGTCCGACTCTCCCATCATCAATACAAGATCTTGGCGAACAATTAATGCAGCTCCGGAGAGAAATAAATGTTGTGACATTGCATAAGCTTATCGAAATGATGCCACGGCAAATGCGTGCCGTAATCAAAGCTAAAGGCAGTCCAACGAAATATTAGAGTGTGACTTTTTTTTTGGCCGGGCAGTGTATATATTTAATAGTTTTTCAGTTTTAAAACTTCACCTTACTGTGTCTGTATTTGCATTTTCAGCTCCACCTGAAGTTCTGCTATGAGGCAGTGTTGAAGCACGCTGAGCAGGTTCTTCAGCGCCACGGCATCACTACCGCCACCTACAGCAAGAACACCAACACTACAGCCGCAAAGGTTTGACAGCGACGTCTGTTTCGATGCACATGATGGTGAAATAGTTCAACCGGCATATATTTTGAGATTTATGAGCCACGCTTTCCTGTAGGTGTTTGTATGAGATCCATGCTTGGCTTCCTGCAGCAGACTGTTTTATTGTTATTGGTTTTCTTCTGTGTTCTGCTGGTGATGCATTGCTGATCTGTCTGTATATTTGGCTGTATTGCTGTCTTGGTTTTGGTTGTTTGCCACTGTACTGAGTTAATGATGTGTAGTTTATAGTTCTGTGTATTAAAGGACCATACCATCCATTTTGCATGTTTCAGCCTAATATATTCAATTTTCATACACATAACATTACTGACAATCATTTCCCAAAGGATAAAATTGTATTTCAGCTTTCCTGATATTTTGCAAAATCTCTTAATCTTTCAAAACCAAATATCAAGTGATACATCCACCTTAAAAATCAATGTTTCGCCTGCTAATAGTTAAGCAGTGTTATGAAGTCACGGTCGTTTAAATTTTTCGATAAACAAAGGTCTTCTTTTGGTACTATATTCGCCAGTGGAGACATACATTCACTTTGTGCTTTTAAATGCACTTAAATGTTAAAATTACAAAACTTCTAAAAAAAAAAAAAACCTGAATACATCTTGTTTGTGATGANTAGCAGAATGAACTGAAACCAATGGAGGTCTGGAAGGTAGGAAAAACATTTTTAATTCACCGTTCCAGTAGTATGCTTTGGGAAATGGTTGTCAGTAACGTTACAAGTATGAAAATTTAATATATTAGGCTCAAACATGCAAGATGGTGGCATGGTCCTTTAATGGATTTTATTGAATTTTAGGCCTTTCAAACATCTGGCCAGGGACTGCAGATGAAAACGAGCCTTTTGGGCTCATTTAGTTTTCTGTTTTACTGTCAATCAATAAGCTTTGTCCCTGACAAATTAATAAATACATTTTAAAAATGTATGAACAGTTTGGTGCTTTGAGACAGAAAACCTACCTGTTGGCTGTACTGGACACTTTGGGTGGGACTCATAAAAATCATGGTAACTACACGGCATCACGCTAAATAAGCGCCACGATAATTGGAGCTCATTAAAGCTTCTCAGCGCATCCTTGTCCTGTATGTTGCTGCTGATCAGCTGAGTGGGATTAAATATCAAATTACTGATCACTAACACATGAGGCAAACACAGTTTACCATGATTTCATATCACTGAAATTTACCACCAGCTGATTTTTTGAGTGAGTGTTTTATGAATCGCTTCCCCGACATGTAAATAAGAAAATACTGTAATCATGCCTCTTTCAAGGAAAACGCAAAAAGATGATGGTAACAGACGTTTATAAGGGAACACAGTTACGTGATATTTGCCCTTATCAACACGTTAAGTCTGCCACTGTGTTATGAATCCCGCCCTTTTTTTTTCTCTGCCTCTTCTTCCATCTGATCCGTTTTCTCTTTCCTCTGCAGTCTTACTCCAGACAGGAGTCACAGCAGGACATTGTCCTCGGCGCTGACATGCCCATCAGCTCCATCCAAGCCACCATCGCCAAGCTCAGCATCCGCCCGTCCAGCGCCACAGACACGGCTGTGGACGCCGGCGCCTCCTGCAGCCCGCAGGAGCAAGCCGTTGCCATGTTACCTGACTCAGACTTGATGGGCGACATGCAGCTGCTGCCTCAGGACTCCGCAGATCCTCATCCTCCTTCCTCGCTCAGCCCACGCCTCTCCTCCCCCGCCTCCTCCCCTGCAAAGGTCTACTCCCCGCCACCCAACGGCGTGGATGTTGCCTCCCCCTCCATGCCACCAGAGGGAAATCAGCTGGTCCCAGAGGTGGCGCCAAGCACCAGCCCGCCTCCTGCTTCCTCCTCCCCGGCCCCGTCATCTCTGGAGCTGCTGGCCTCCCTGACGCCTGAGGCCTTCTCCATGGAGGGGGGGGGCAGGGGGAAGCAGCGGGTCACCAAGCAGAGCTTCCTGCAGCCGGCTGAGGGTCAGGGCCTCCACGGGACCCGGCAGGACGAAGGAGGCGATCCGCTCAGCAGCCTGGATCCCCTCTGGAGCCTCAACAAGCACTAAGATGAGTTTGTAGAGCACTGCCTTTCTCTCTCCCTCTCTCTGTTTTCTCTCACTTTAGCCCTGTAGCACTTTCTAATCCGACTTTTAAGATTTAAAAAAAAAAACACTGAATTCTGGGACTTTTTGGGACGATCGGAAGAGACATTTTAGCAGGCGATTGCCAAGACGTGCCTGGTGGCAAACAGCAGGGCTTCAGTTTGAAGTTGGTGTATTTCTGTTGCTTAAGTGGTGTGAACACCTGAAACACACTCTTCCTCCTTTATCACCGGTGGCCTCCGCTTCTGGGACCAAATCACTATGCACCCGTCTGTCTCCGTTCATTCGCTCTCTCACTCTTTGCTGCTTTCTTTGTGTAATGGATGAAACCCACATCAGCTCAAACAATCCCAATATGCACTCCTCTGTCACAGCTCTTTCATGGGTGGTTGTCAAGACAACGCCAAGCCGTGGTTGGAGCCACACGACAACGGACTGTGATGGTTTTGGGACTTGGATGATTGAATTGCACTAAGGTGATGCAGAGAGACAGGTAAAAGGGGAGGCGGAGCTTGGAAAGAGGTGGGTGGGGCTATCTGTAGACACAACCTCCACCCCCCAACTCCTTCTCAATGACAATGCATATAGCTTAGTCATTATGGTAACAACAGAATACCCAATCAGCTCGTTTAACAATTATTTTTCTTCTTGTCTGTAACACTGTAAATATCTTAAATAAAGTTAAAGATTATTCCAACACCATCGAGTGGTAATTTTATGAGAATTAAAAAAAAAAAAAAAANTAAAAAAAAAAAAAAAAGGAATGAAATGTAAAATAAATCCAGCAGACAGTGTTGTGGTATCAAAGCCTCTTTATTTGAAAATTAGTACAAAGTTTTGCGCTTTTGTTACAAAATAGTAAATAAGTTACCATCACTACAGCCTGTGTAGATTGTAGCCAGCCAATGAGGGACGAGCAGCAGACCTGCAACTTATTTACAGATGCCGTTAGCTAAGAATTTTCCCCATAAGTCTGGTTTTGTTGCATTGTTTAAACAGCGAGAAATGACATGAATGCTGATTTCTCCTCGTTCAGACGTAGACCCAAAAACGTATTTGTAAAAACTGATTAATTGTGATGAAAAGAAAAGAAATGTTCCTTTTCTCTGCCACGACTCTCCTATCTGAACAGTTAAAGTAAGCCAAGGTTTTTCTTCCCAAAAATCTTAAAAAAAACCATAGCAGATGTAGCTTTTCAGTCACATACCTAGCTGAAAAGCTACATCTGAATTTCCATAGCAGATGTGAACCGTTTTCGTAACCCGGCAAACGTGTTTCTGTGAGGATTTGGCTCGTTAAATAGCCAACGACATTTCCTAAGAGGCCTGTAACTCCCACTCCAACCCACCATCCCTCCTCCATTTAAAAAAAATTCACATTGCAGAAAAATAAAAGTATGAAAAAAAATCTATACACATTTTGTTTCTAAAGCTTCCTTGTCTACTTTTTTTTTTTTGTACAAAACAGAATACACAAAGCTAAATAAATTAGAACAGTTGCAATGTTGAGCAGGTTAGCAGATATGGTTTCCGCAGAGTTTTATGTGTGAACGATGACACCGAAGTTCCAACGTAAATTTGGAACGTTTTGGATAGCCCCGCCCTGAGAAACCAGATCTGTAAAGCCGATGCCTCGACATGTCTGCAGTGTGCGTGTTTACTAGTGCTGCAGGCGTGAATTCACATGCACAATGTGTGTGCACGTGATGGTGGTGTGTGTCTGAGGGTTGGTAGTGCAGGAATTAATGTTGCGATACTGTAAAGGCTTTAGGTTTGCTGTGGATTTGTTCATCATGTCTTGGATCTACATTCGCTGGATAATGTGCAACGTGTTTACGGACAAATTTTAAACTTGGAAGACTGCATTTTCCCTAACATAACCAGAGTAAAGTACGACGGCAAATTAGGGCCATATAAGACGGGGAAAAAAACAAAACAAAAAAAAACAAAAATGGGGCATTATTTCGAGTTTTTAAACTCGCAAATTTGCAGGTTTTAAAACTTGAAAAAAAAAAAAATCTGTATGTTTGTCTGTGTGCTGTATGTTTTAAAAGTCCGTATACTTACGAAAATTCGATGATGTTAAGCTAAAAGCACAACTTCTTTATTGCTGAATTCAAATTTGAATTCAGTTTCTGAATTTAAATTTGAGGAGGTTCCAATTCCCCCTTATTATTTTTCTGAGTTTTAAAAACTGGCAAATTTGCCACTTTCTAAACTCTGGAAAATAATAAGGGGGAATCACCACCTTACATTGTGACTGCCTGCAGTATGACCTTATTAAATTTGGATATTTTAAAACTCAGAAAAATAAGGAGAAATGGGGAATCGCATGTTGTGACTATGCCTGCACATTACCTTATTAAATTATACTTTTCCATCAGATTTAGCAATAAAGAAAGTGTGCTTTTAGCGCAAAGTCATCGAATTATCATATGCATACAGACTTTTAAAACATATGGCATATGGACAAGCATACAGACTTTTTTTTTTTTGAGTTATAAAACTAGCAGATTTGTGAGTTTCAAAACTGGAAATAATGCCCCTCGCTCTAATACGCCGTCACAGTAAAGAAGTGAAGTTTAGTCACTTTTGTTATTTTATCAACCATTTAGAGTTTTGGGATAAAACTGAATATTCCTAAAATGTTAAGATAAAACGCCGTGCAAATGTTTAACAGGCCAAAAAGCATCAGTTTGAGTCCCAATGCATTTTTTCATTCTAGTATAAAGAAAGCAGCGATTTTCAGCCTTTTAAGAAATGGACACGTTCATATTACAAATACTTAAAGGACCATACCGGCAATTTTTGCCTATTTAAGCACATGTTACCTTATTGACAACCAATTTCTAAAACGTAAAACTGTGTTTTAGTTTCCCTGTTATTTTGCCTCATCCCTTACTCTTTCAAAATAAAATGTTCAGGTGATACACCCACTTTAAAATTCAATATTTCACCTGCTAACATGTTTGAATGTAGAAAGTTTGTAATTTTGGGGTAAAAGCCAGAAATTAAAAATGTGTTAGCAAGTGAAATATTGAATTTTAAGATGGATGAATCACCGTAACATTTTATTTTGAAAGATTAAGGGATTTGGCAAAATAACAACCACTTACTTCCTCCTCAGATAGTTTGGTGTGAGGTTCTTCCTATTAGCCCTAAACTTTCTTTCCAAAGTGCTTAACAACTTGACTTGCTTCCAGTTTTCTCTCCCAAAAACAATGAGACGCAAACGAGAATGGAACGTACGGCAATGACGACAAACATCAAACTACAATGCTGTAAACTGTATGTTTTTATGTCAAATATTAAACGGGAGACTCGACATTGTTAAAGAGGTCTGCTGGAATTTGAGATTTGTAAACCAAAAGTTCTTCATATTTAGCACTACAGAAACTAAGTCGATTCTGACTGATATTATTGGTTGATTTTTGCTCAGATATCAGTAATGGCATATATTTGAGCAGATTTCCAAAAAAGATGGCAGCACATAATGTTTTACAGGCTGTTTCTTTTTAAGTTAAATTTTATGTGTTTTTATAGATAGTTCTAATATAATAATTACATTTCCATGAATGCTCCTGGTCAAAATATATTCACAGGTATCAGCTGCTGTTTTTTGATCAGTCTTACATATGGAATTGGCCTCAAACACAGTATCGGTGAGATTCTGGTCGTAGCTACAAGCGTTTGCTACAAAATGCACATAATACAGTATATTTTGTTGTAGTTTGAGGCCAAAATAGATAGAACGAGAAAAGAAATTGTCAAGTTTGACACGATTACAGTGTACGGTGATTTAAAAGAAATCTCTAGAGGACATATTTTAGCCGATGTAAACATGACGTCAGTAATCAAATCCAAAATTCAAGCAAGAGCTCAGTGTTGAAATCGGAGGTAGCCTGATGAAGAGGAGCTGCAGGAGCCGAAATGACAGTGTCGGTAACCCCAAAATCAGAGGCCAAGGCTGGGATAAAGAGACAAACTTTCCTCACAACCTCCAGCTCCATCATAACAAATTCATTACATTTCAGAACCAATCCCACACCTCCATAAGAAAAAAAAATCCACCAGCTTATATTTGTCATTATGCTAAGAGCCGTCCATAAACAAACTGTTATTCCAAAATGTATCACTAATAAATAATAGATTTATACATGTGAAAACAGCCCCCTCCCCACTCTCCTCCCCCAGAGATTTACTCTGTACAGTAAGCAGTTCACCCTCACACACACACACATTTCACTTAAAATCAAATTGTTCTCAGCAGTGTTTTTGCATTAAAAGGGCCCCAAACGCATTCATTCACTCCCAGCGTGTGCACGTACATACACACATAAATGCTTAGCCTAGCCAAACAGGTAGACGTGCACCTGCTGACTCGCTGTGGCTGCAATTAATCCATGAACCGACACAGCAGCAGGACTTTAAGCTGTAATGGCTACAGTCACCGTTAAACATTTTGTGCATGTGGAAATACGAACTCCTCCCTGTAACCTTAGATAAACTACGTGAAACTTGTGTTTTCCCCCCCCCCAAGTATGTCTACAGGCTACAGGAATTGGCCGATGTCACGCATGTGCAAAAGANTCCCCCCCCCCAAGTATGTCTACAGGCTACAGGAATTGGCCGATGTCACGCATGTGCAAAAGAGCACAGACCTCGCATCCGTCCCTGCTTAAATCGCACGTATTAAAAGGAGACAGTTTCACGTTCCTCTCCAGGTGGGTGGGGGGAATTACTGTGAAGCCCCCACCCACATCAGCAGCATTGAGGGCAGAGCCACAAAACACACACACACACACAAAATAGCACAAACTGGTGACTGGTGGAGGTCTTCCTCGTCGGGCGCGTCCTCTCTTCTGCCTTCCCGGACAAACTTCAGCTGTCGCAAAATGTCAGTGGGCTGCTAGATGCGGCTTTTACTCTTCGCTTTTCTTGCTCGTTACACCCAGGTTCGTGCTTCATTAAGCAAAATATCTGACTGCTACAGAAAAAAAGTGCCTTTTACGGGAAAAAGGCCTTACGATTACATCTCATTTGCAGTCAAAATGTAAGCAAAAGACGCAAAAATAGAAAATGTTCTGAGTTTGTGTTTTTCTTCATACCTTTGGCCCGTCCGCCATTGTTTCTCTTCAGTCTAGTTTCTCCAGCACTGAGGGCACGTATACCAAGCTCAGCTCACTGCCGAAGTCGCAGATGATGGCGGCGTTGTCCAGCACCAGGAGCTGCCGGACACCCTGGCCGTCGCTGCTCTGGCCGAGGTACACGGTCTGCAGCAGGTCGCCGAAGTTCAGGTCCCAAAAGGAGACGCAGCCCTGGCCGCCCGTCACCAGGAGCGACTCGGAGATCACGCCGAGGCTCGCACCGCATCCCACTTCCTGTAAGGAGAGGAGGAAGAGTTTGGGTCTTCCACATTTTTTCTTTGGGTTAAAATGGAACGTGGATATTATTTTTGTAAAACATTCACTGTAAAGGTGAACCAATGTAAACGTGGAGACGGTTTTATTTGACTGGCTTCTGTACCTGCTGTATGGAGTACAGCTTGATGCTGGTGCTGCGGTCCCAGATGCAGATGAGGTCGTCCAGTCCTGAGCTGATTACGCAGGAAGTAGTGCAGACCAGCGAGGTGACATCACCACGGTGACCGTAAACATGGCTGACCCGGCTCCCCGTCAGGACGTCCCACAGGCAGATGGCTCCATCCTGTCCACCGCTGGCCAGAACCATTGTCTGAGAGAGCAAAACAGCACCGCATGAAGTAAAACAGCACCGCTTGAAGTACACCATGCTCACATGAAGTAAAGTTTGACTGAAACAGCAGCTCATGTTTTGCTGACATTCAGTGTCCTAAAATATAAGAATTTTCATGCCAACCTAATAAGTACAATAAAATGTCTCAATCATTTCAGGTTCATGTGGAAACTATCAACAGTGCATAAATCAATAGTGCATACTATACTACATACAATACATACATACAGTGCTATACTACATACATACATACCTGTACTACATACATACCATACTACATACAGTACTATACTACATACATACCATACTACATACATACTGTACTATACTACATACATATCATACTACATACATACATACTATACTACGTACATACAGTACATACATACAGTACTATACTACATACATACAGATCATATAACATACACACATACATACCATACTACATACAAACCATACTACATACATACATATACCACATATACATACATATACTATATACCACATATTATTATTATCATTTATATTACATAAATATCATATTACATACATACATACTGTATTACATACATATACTGTTTGCCATACTACATACATACATACCATAATACATGCATGCATACATACATACATATACTGTATACCTTACTATATACATACACATACATACCATACTATATGCATACATACATACATACATACATACTACATGTCATACTAGCATTGTATGGCCTGTCTACACTGACAGCCATGTTGCCGCTCAGATGTTCAGCCGTTGTTTTTTAGAAGCTCTAGCTTCTCATTTCCCCTGCTACTTTTCACTCTGGCTTTCTGTCTGCTGCTCGCTGCTGGTACCTGGAGTGTTACATGCATTGTAGGGGATTACACTAGTGACCTGATCTATGTAGATGGCGGTGATCCCTCCAGAGTGACCCTGCAGGGTGAAGAGGCAGCACGAGTCCTCCAGACGATACACCTGACAGACAACACAGCGGCTTTGTAAGGATTTCTTGTACAGTCGCGCTTTGCTAGCTGTATTTGCATTTAAATCCGTACATGACTGGAAATGTAACGAGATGGTTACCCTGACGGTGTGGTCCTGGCTGCCGGTGACGACTCTCCCGGCGGCCGCTCGCATAACCGTGATGGGCTTCTGGTGGGCGCACTGAACGGAGCGTGTGAGCTGACAGCTGATCACGTCCTCGCTGCTGTAACACGGAGAGGGAGGCATGCTGCTCCGCCCGGGAGCTCCTACAGGAGGAGGAGGAGAAACTTTATTTCTGTAGACCTGAATCCAGAGTTTAAAATGTGACTTTACCAGGATGGAGAGAGCAGAGAACTAATAAGATAAATGATTCCAACCATTTACAGTTTTCCAAGACTTCTATGTGAAGGATTAAATTTTATGTCAATGATGAGCTCTAATGTAATTTTAATGATTTTTTTTTTTTTTTTTTNTTTTTTTTTTTTTTTTTATATGAACAGTACTGCAACTAATTATTATTTGCATTACCATTAACAGTTAAAAGCATAATGGCTAAAAAACAACAACAACCAAAAAAAACAAAAAACAAACTGGAAAAAGCAGCAAATCTTTACCTTTGAGAAACTGGAACCAATAACTTTAACCTTTTTACCTGATAGATGAAATAAACAAGCGGCTCTTCAAATAGCTGCTGATTAACTAATTACTGACTTATCAATTAATTGTATTTGCACCAACCAGTATTACTTTCAATTACTGCAAGCCAATTATGCCTTGTAGATGTTTCATCAGAACAATTTTGCAATTAAAAAGGACATCACCAAAACAATAAGAATATACAGAAAACATCAATACATGGCTTGTTTGTATTGATCAAATCGTGATTGGCTGAGCCTCACCTCTGTACTGCAGCAACCCCAGAGGCTTATTGATCTCAACGGTGAAGAAATCTAGAGATCCGTTCAGCCGAGCCGCTACGATTCTGAGGGGAAGGAATAGATTCTCAGGATCAAATGTAGTTACTTGAATATTATGCATATTAAAACAACATTTTACACTGTATGTTGAAAATGAACATGGAGAACAGTATTTGGTTACTGAACTCAATCAGTGCAGCATTCGTGCTAGTTTACATACTTTCAGCTGCATTTTTAGTTCTATTTTCTGGTTTATTTTCTGGCTGGCTGAAGACAGAGAGTTTGTAAAGTATTTTATATTTTTAATGTATCTGTGATGTTTCACTGCCAAAGCTGCTACTCCTGTGCTGGAATTGTAATAAAGCTGACTTGACCTGTTAGTATGTAAACAACCACAATAATACCGACATATTTTCGGAGGAAGTAGGACAAAGTGATTTTTTTTCTCGACAACAGATAAATGTGGTGATGGTGATGATTAGAAACATTTTTGATTAAACTAAATCAACCAAACGAAAGACAGTTTAATGGCACAATGTGTGAAAGGAAATAACATGAGATAAAATCAGAACTGAATGAGGCTTAAAGGACCATTTTGCATGTTTGAGCCTAATATATTCAATTTTCATACACGTAACATTACTGACAATCATTTCCCAAAGCATACTACTGGAACGGTGAATTAAAAATGTTTTTCCTACCTTCCAGACCTCCATAGGTTTCAGTTCATTCTGGTACGCTATTAAAATCAACTTGTTGATACTTGAAACGTTCTTGGGATAGGTAATCCATCATCACCAACAAGACGTGTATTCAGGGTTTTGTTTGGAAGTTACCTAATTTTAGCATTTAAGCGCAATAAAAAGCACGGTGTAATCTGAAAAAGCTTCCTGTTGTCAGTTCTTCATTACAGCACTTGAAGCATTTTCAGATGACTCCGCGCTTTTTATTGTGCTTAAACACTAAAATTACTTAACTTTGAAAAAAACCTAAATACCATCTGGTTCATGATGATGGATTACCTATCCCAAGAATGTTTCAAGTATCAACAAGTTGATTTTAATAGCGTACCAGAATGAACTGAAACCAATGGCGGTCTGGAAGATAGGAAAAACATTTTTAATTCACCGTTCCAGTAGTATGCTTTGGGAAATGATTGTCAGTAACGTAACTTGTATGGAAATTGAATATATTAGACAAACATGCAAAATGGTCGGTATGGTCCTTTAATGCAGGAAACAGCAATCTGTATGTGTGTGTGTGTTACCTGTTGTTAAGGAAGGCCAGAGCTGTGATCCCAGAGGCACCGTCTTCATTACTACATCGTAACGATCCTTCTACTGCATCCCACAGCTGTAACATAACATGAAAGATGACATCATTGCTGTACATGAACTATTCATGTAAACACATCTATATATTCACTTTACACTTAGCTTACCGTGGCTATAATATGGAAGCAAACGCTCAAATTCTGTAAACTTTCTGCTTGAGAAATTAAAAACAGAATGTAACGAGCCTTAAACATCAGCACGCACCTCCAGTTTGCCGCTGCTCCTGCCAGCTGCGATCAGGTTTCCTCTGAGCTCCATGGCCCACACAGAGCTGTCCCAGTCCCCCACCACTTGCGTCCCTGCTGGCAAGGGTCTGTCCTGGGCCTGAGGGGCCGGCGTGTCCCCTAGGCTCAGTCTCCTCTGGAGGAAAGCTCCCGAGGGCGGTGAGGAGGAGGCAGAGGAAGGGGAGGGGTAAGCGGAGGGCGAGGGGGGCTCATGCTCCATGTAGGCACGCTCCACCAGCCCACCAAAGTCAAAGCCTCCCCTGGGCGGGGTGAAGAGGTGGGAGGGCGGCTGAGAGGTGAAGTTTGTGTCTATGAGGGGGGTGAGATCGGGCTGGTCGGTGAAGAGAGCCGGGCGGGCGGGTGCCGTGCGGTGTCTCAGTGGATGACCCTCATCCTCCGATAAGTCGTCACCGTTGGTAGTGAGGTCATGACCTTCAGAGCAGAGACACTCAGACTCTGAGGCTCCTCCCACGCTGTCCCAACTGTCCCGCTGCTCCCAGCAGCTGCTGCTGTTATTCCGTCTCAACCTGAGGAGACAAAGAATAAGGTTTGCTTTGCTGCAGCAGACAACGAAATAAGAACGAGGGTGTAAGATGCAATTGTTGGATGTAAAATGCCTACAGAACCGGTACAATGATGTGTGTGTTCAGTTTACAGCATGACAAATATTGGATTGTCAGTATTTGAGAAATTAAAAAAATGTGGTCATATAACAGCTGATTTACTGCACTGAGTGATTTTCACACAGAATCAATGTTTCCAGTTGAACTAGTTTTGTTTCATATGTCTGTATGTATAAAATTATTCTATTATGTCTATTAGTATTCTGCATCTACAGGTTTAAAATAATTTGTAAGAAAAAAATAAAATAAATAAATAAAATAAACTAATTTGTAAGAAGCTGTAAAAAATTAAGACATTTTAAATTGTCACAGAATCACGACATGAGTTGCAGATGATTCCAGATTCATGTAGAGAAGCTGTATGTGGTTCCAGAGATTATTAGAAATTCTAGATTATTCCCTGATGCTCTACAAACTGATGCTGAATATTTACAAAGCAGAGATTAAATCTCACAGTGGAAACTTTGATGAAAAATTGTTAAAATAGCGCTATTCATCATTTAGAAACTTTTTTTCCCCAAAATATATGAAATAATACATAAAACATCTTGAAATACATTTTTGGTGTTTGTTTCATATAATTAAAAAAAACACTATTATTGAATAAAATAGCAAGAACTACTTAAATGACAACTGATGCTAAAGTTTTGAGCAGTGGTGTGTGTAGTGATACTGTCTCACCCGTGGTTTGGGATGACGGTCAGGCAGTCTCCAGTCTGTGCGTCCCAAACCCGGATCTGTCCTGCCAGGCAGCAGCTGGCCAGCAGCATCCCGTCACTTGCCAAACACTCGATGTCCTGCAGAGACAGAAAGGCAGAAACACAAGCTAGCATCACAAAAACAGCTCAGATCACGGTTTAAAGGACCATACTAGCGATCGTGCATGTTTGAGCCTAATATATTGAATTTTCATACAAGTAACGTTACTGACAATCATTTCCAAAGCATACTACTGGAACAGTGAATTAAAAATGCTTTTCCTACCTTCCAGACCGCCACTGGTTTCAGTTCATTCTGGTACGCTATTAAAATCAACTTGTTGATACTTGAAACGTTCTTGGGATAGGTAATCCATCATCATGAACAAGACTTATACTCAGGGTTTTTTTTNGGAGTGAATGTATGTCTCCACCAGGGAATATAGTCCCAAAAGAAGACCTGCATTTATCAAAAAATTTAAACGACTGTGTCTTTGTAAGGATTTGTAACTATTAGCAGGAGAAACATGGATTTTTAAGGTGGGTGTATCACTTGAATATTTGATTTTGAAAGATTAAGAGATTTTGTAAAATATCAGGAAAGCTGAAATATGGTTTTATCCTTTGAGAAATGATTGTCAGTAACATAACATGTATGAAAATTTAATATATTAGGCTCAAACTGCTGCCTTGTATTAGAGAAATGACAGTATGTGTCCTCTGCTCTCACCATGCTGTGGCCTCTCAGCAGCAGAGGTGAGATCTCACTGACGGGCGGTGAGTATCCGTAGTCGTCACAGGGCAGGTCCCCTCGGCGCCGGCGCCCGTGGGGGATGCCATTCTGGCCGTAGTTGCGTGGGCACAGCACCCGGTAGAGACAGAACAGCAGCAGAACCAGCAGAACGCCCGCCGCCAGGCCCAGAGCTGCAACCCTGCATGGAGAAGAGAGAGAAGAGTTGATGTGTAATGCGTACCCAAATAACGCATGTTTAACAATTTTTCTTTTTATTGGATCCCAATTAGTTGATGCCTTAGCAACCACGATTCTTCCTGGGGTCCAATCCATCAGTCATAACAAAATTACACATTTAGGTTAAGAAAAAATAAATAAAATCACAACATCCATCTACATTACCTAAAACTACATAAAATGACATACAAACAGATTAGAAATGAAAAACAACTTTTTACATAATGGCAGGTGATTCCAAAGAGCAACTGCCCTATATAGGACAGTCTTTTATGAAGCGTTTGTTCTTGGTTGAGGAGGGTCAACCTCACTAGTCACAGCTTGTCTAGCTTTAAAATAATGTTCATCTTCAATAAAAACCATTTCCTAATAAATACATTCAGATTGTTTATCAGTACATATTCCCCACAAAAAAAAGGTTAAAATTCTCCAAATCACCTTTTCTACCTTCAACCAGGACAAACTACTGTGCATTTTATCAACCTCTTGTCTCATTTAACAATGAAGCCGTGCTGCTAAATTCTATAACTTGAAGTTTGTTCATATCCTTTTTGTGGCACAGCAGGACAATAGTTTATATGCGACAAGACTAAAGACCTTCTTAGTTGTATCAAAAGGTAAAAACCAAGCATACTTTCTAATGACAGAAATCCCTCTTCCCATTTTAGCTACAATATTGTCTGTATGACTGGACCAAGTCATTCTTTCATCAAGGGTGACAACTATAAGTTGCTTCACCTGCTCCAGTAGGTTGACTTTTTATTGTGAGACACAATTTTACTTTTTTTTTTTTTTTTTNTTTTTTTTTTTTTTTTTTAACAATTTTTCTTTTATTTGCTCCAAAAACAGTACATGAATGTGCTTGTTTTCTTCAGTATCGTCTTTCATCTGCATTGTAGACCTGCCCTCTGGTGGTCCCTGAGCAGCACTGCAGCTGTCCAGGGTAAGTAAGGGTGAAGTGCCTTGCTAAAGAACAGCTTGACAAAAGCTTCTAAAATGGGGAGCACATCATTCACCAATAAATATTAGTTGCAGCTATAAAATGAAGGACAGACAAACTTTCAAAATAAAACAAGCTCCACCTCTTACAGCTCAGCTCTACTTTTTCAGCAGGAAGTCAGAATTATCTATAGTCAACTGAGAGAAAAGGATGCACAGACGTACCACAACTAGAAGGTCTCCAGTTTGAATCCTGAAAGCTGTGTTTGCACACATTCTGATCACATCCAGTCTCTGCTTTTTCTCTATACCTTCTCTGGAGAAATTCATTCATTTTCTGCATGTGTGCCTCAAAGAAGGAGCAAAGAGTTCAACTCTTAATGAATTAATTCATAGTTAAAATATAAATATACCTCCATTCTGCAGCTCTTGTCCTGCAGGTCGAACGCATCAAATCCATGTGTTGAACCATCGGCATGGTAAAAGCAGCATGTCATAACATGTACACCTGCTCTACTGCATGTTTTGTAAAAACCTCAAATGTGCACCACTGCCCTCTAGTGGTGACAGCAGGAACAACAGCCTCTGTCCTTCAGGTTTTACCTTTGGTGTGGAATGTGGCGTTGCTGTGATGAAATTTGGCACAGTGGTGTTACTGCTCTGCCAGAAGTGGCAGCACTTTAAAAAGTAACTGCCGCTTGGAAAATAAAACTCTTCACACAAGCACACAAGCTGCCAACTTCATAAACTTAATTTGTTACATAATTTATCAAAAGATGAGATGGAGATTTTCTTTTTAATCTTATTGAGTATACGTCAATCACACCTACATTTGTCTTTCTTTGTCCCAAACCACAATAAATATATATATATTTTTTTTTACTTTTTATATATTTTTGTGTGATTTTGTGTCTATATTAATGCAGCTCACATACAACCAAACTGTAATAAAGTTACAAGTAACTCATTCAAATCCACTTTGAAGAGACAAGTACAAAGTCTTAGCAATCCCCTAACAAATAAAGGCTATTTTCTCCACTTTGAGGTGACAGTGGCAAAACTGCCTTTAAAATGTCCAAATGTTATCGAATGTCAAAGTGTATAAATACTTTATCAAAATCCAATTTATTCATCATATTCCCATCACATTAATTCATGAAAGGTTAACCTAAAATTTGCACTTTGTCCATGACACTAATCTGACTCGTTGCAAATTTTGTACAAACCGCAAATATTCCCAAGCAGGCATTTAAGTATTCTTTATTAATAAAATACCCCATTGAAAGGGGTGAAAACTTGTAATTGTGACTGTATTGTTTTATGCGCAAAAATCTTTTCTCGTAAATAAAGATGGTTTCTTACTGCGTCCTCTGCTGTGCTGTAACCTGCTCTGAGCTCAGATGGCAGATTTTTTTTTATCTTTATCACACTGGCCTCGTCTGTCTCAAGGTCATCTGAACAAGCAGCTTCAGGCTGCCGTCACTTTCCCTGCTGTGAAGGTCACGACCCTGACCCCAACTTCAGCTGATAGCCTTCATACCTGCTCTTCAGGAGATAAACTGAAAGAAAACAACCTTCACCTTGCAGTCTGGGTGACATCGCATTGGCTTACAAACACTGAAAGCCATAATTTGTGTCATGTTGTGTCTGCAGGCAAGGATACGGGACAAAAACTGTCATGTCAACAGATTTGTCATGAACCCTTGAAACCAAACAATTTCTGTGAATATTTCCATGTAAACTCTAAGAAAAACTGTCAACACTTCTTATGCTCCTTTGGCAATAATTAGCAGAAACTTTGTCTGACATTATACAATAAAAATGGGCGATGAATTTCACTGAAAGGATGCTGTGGCCTGTGACCTGTACGTTTTTTTGTGTTTTATGTGCTTCCACATGCTCTGAGAGTTAAAACTCAGGCAGAAAACTCCAACATATTGAATCACAGATAGACAAGCCTGCTTTCCTCGTAATGAAACAGGCTGCTGGCACTGTACAGGAAACCAGTCGGCCAAATTGGTTTTGTCAGCGAGTTAATAATGATGAAGTCAAAGATAACAAGCAACCATTTTCTTTGTCTCTTTGTTAACAAATCAGTCCAGACACACTTGACAGTGTAACTCAGAGACATAGAGATAATGTTGCTCATATAAGCGGCCCATTTGCAAATTTTTTTCTCTCTTATAACAAATTAAGACATATGACACTGTATTATGGCCATATAAGAAGAAGAAAAAAAAAAAAGAATGAGGAATGATATTTTAGTTTTCATGTTATTTTGCCAAATCCTCTAATCTTTCAAAATCAAATGTTTAGGTGATACACCCACTTTAAAACTTAATGTTTCACCTGCTAACACTTTTGCACAATTGTAGAGGCATGGTTGTTTTCATTTCTCAGTAAGAGCAGATTTCTCCTGGGACTATATTCCCTGGCGAAGACATAATTTTCTTCCATGTAGCTGCGTGTTGGAGTGGTTAAATGAAGTAACTTCAACAAAAAAATTTAACAGATGTTTGGTTTGCTGCAATGGATTACTTATCTCAAGCACGTTTCAAGTTTCTACACGTTGATTTTAAGAGCATAGTGGAATGAACTGAAACCAATGGCAGTCTGGAAGACAGGAAAAAAAATTCTGATATTTACCGCTGCAGTAGTACATTTTAGAAAATGGTTGGCAACAAACATGCAGAAGAAACACCAGTGTGCTCCTCCTTTAAGTGGTGAAGAAGTGTGTGTGTGAGAGTGTGTGTGGTTTATCAGTACTGACTTGTAGAGCGTGAGGTCTGCTGTCTGTAGCTCAGCAGAGACCTTGGGGATGGGGGGTGGTGGTGAGTGTCTGGTGTCCTGAGGGTGACGCATCTCAATGGCCTCCTGGGGGCTCAGATGGAGGGTGACGGGAATGACAGGCAGGATGCTGATGTACCTGAAATAGAAAAGAACAGGGAAGCTCTTCTAAAACCTGGCGGAGGCTTCGATGTGGAGATTCAATTCCAAATCTGGCTGAAGCGCCTTTGAAAATAGCAATGGAACTTCTGGAAAGTGTCTTTCAGTGACTGATTACAGTCGTGCTTGCCAGGGACGAGGAGTGCGTGATGCTCCGCTGTCTTTACAAACTGGGAAAAGTGGATGAAAATGAACCTTTGTAAAAGCTGCCTGGAGGCGTGTTCACACTGACATCTTCTCCCTTGTGGCGATGTGTTTTTTATGCAGTTACGGATTTGTCTGGAAAAATAAGAAATAAAGGCCTGTCTCTAATAAAAGCCTGTCTCCTATATTGGTCAGGTTCTCTGCAGTTGAGGTAAATAAAGGCTCCGCCCACTAATAAAGCATTTACGGTATTTTTGTTTACACTAAATTTGACTGCAAGCCTGGGTTGGTAAAACTAAAAAGTGGGAAGAACTGAGTTCAAGTTATGACACTTGGCCGTGTGTCCACCGACAAAAACAAAATAAAGAACAAAGTTTTGTGTGCATGTAAGTATTGCCAGTGGGAGTGGGTATTACTTTAGTCTGTGTGACTGGTGAAATGTCAAGACTCCTGCTCACCTCTTGGCTAAAGTGATGTTGTAGTAGCTGAAGAGAGACGGCCAATGCCTGAATGACAGCCTCCTCCAGCCCTCCTCATCCTCTGACCCCCAGGTGATCTGGGGCACAGAGGGTGGAGCCTGAGGAAGTGACCCCGCCCTGGCCGAGCCGNCCAGGTGATCTGGGGCACAGAGGGTGGAGCCTGAGGAAGTGACCCCGCCCTGGCCGAGCCGTGGTGGCCCTGTGATTGGTTCTCTGGTAAGGGTGTCGGCTTAGGGGCGGGATGGATGCTGAGGGTGCTGGTGGGATCTCCCGCATGGAAGACGGGAGCCACCGCCAGGTGAGGCGGGAGGCCGCCCCCTCCGGGATCCAGAGGGCTTTGCTCGGACACCTGGGCAGCCAGGTAGGTGCGGAGCCCGGCAGGGTCGGTGTAGAGGAGGATGCCGATCCAGATCACTGTGCCAATCTGAGGATGAAGAACAGAGATGTTATTTTTGGGAGCTTATTATAAATTCAGCATGCAGACTGCCCTTCTTCTGTCCGCTGCACTGCCCTGATTTTATCCTGCACCTGATCCTAAATCACGCTGGATGTGCACACCATCTACTCTTTCTAGCTTCATCTGTAGACACACAGACCAGCAGGGAAACTTAATGAATGTTTGCACAGTAAAGTTACTCTAACCATTTAACAGCCACTTCACAGGAGAGGCAGCGAATATTAACAGACATGCACAATGACAGCGCGAGTAGAAATAAAGAAAAAGAAATAAAGCTACGAAGCTCTCCTCACCATGATGATGCGCTGAGCCAGGCGTGTGCGGGCCAGGAAGTAAACCACACGCAGCCTTTTGGGAAGCCTGAGGTTCCTGAAGGCTGGGGCCTGTAAGGTGATGGTGTGGGGAGAAGGTCGAGGGGGAGGGGGGACTTCACGTGGACGC
This sequence comes from Lucifuga dentata, assembly GCA_014773175.1. Classification (NCBI taxonomy): domain Eukaryota; kingdom Metazoa; phylum Chordata; class Actinopteri; order Ophidiiformes; family Bythitidae; genus Lucifuga; species Lucifuga dentata. The sequence goes on along the minus strand of VXCM01003831.1, from coordinate 43,677 downwards.
AGGGGCCCAGGCTTGGCAGGAGGCAGACCCGCTTCGGCCGGGAGGCGACGGTTCAAGTCAGCCAGCTGGGTGAGATGATGAGAAGAATGAGACGGCAATTAAAGTGAAAGAAATTCTGACATGTCTATATAATTTTTTTTGGTCTTACTGTTCATCTTATATAAAAGGTTGAGACTGAAAATATTTAACAAATTCAAGAAAAAACAGATTAAAAGAAGTGACACCTATTTGACCACTTGCAAATATGATTATATTTACCCAATAAAATCATCAGGTTCATAGGNAAAAAAAAAAAAAAAAAAAAAAAAAAAAAAAACTATGTCATGATATGTAAAAAGAAAAAGAAGAAAAAAAGCAAACGCTTTCAATTCAACTCTTTCCAAAATGTCTGTGTCAGAAAACGATGGAAGAAAAGATGTTCCATTGTTTCTTTTCCTAAGAACAAAAAGTACAAGGATTCCTTTCAAACTTGAATTTCCTGTATTGCCTTTGCATTTTTGGCAGTATGACTGCATTTATTCACACATTACTAACGTAAAAGAATTGGTACGGAAATATTACCTGTATTTATGCAGGGGCAGTTCACTGAGCATGAATGCTCTTTTGCAGGAACGTCCTGCTCACACACACTCACCATTCACACCTGGAAGCTGCCCAGTACAACCACAGACTTCTCTGTTGGCCACTGAGCAGCTCCACTGCAGCATTTGGGGGTTCGGTTCCTTGCTCAAGGGCACTTCAGTGGTGATAATGAGGGAGGGGCAGGCGCTGCTCATTCACCTCCCCAACCCTGATTTTAGGGTTGGGGAGGTGAGTTCAGAGATTGAAGCGGCGACCCTTCGGTCACAAGCTCGCTTTAGGCCACCATTTCAAGGTCCAATCTAGTAATATTGCCAGTGCTACTTTTAAGGACAACTGACTTCTGGTCCGTTTCAATCATGAGGCTTAAAATTGCCAGGAAATCAACAGGTTAATGTCTGAAAGGAGCTTGAAAAAAGACCAAAATGGGAGGGATGAGAGATTTTTAACAAGAAGTATCCATGTTGAGAAAAGGGTAACCTGAAAACTGTGTGTGGGTGTATAAAAGAGGCATACGAGAGTGTATCACATCCAGCATGACCTGTTAGAAGAAATAAGCTCCCTGTGTGTGTGTTCTCACCTCCATGCGACGGATGTCTATAGACAGTACAGTGGTGAAGAAGAACATCTGCAGGAAGAAGTCAGACACCAGCCCGACCACAGCGAACAGACAGAACTCCTGCAACACACAAACCGACTGAGACATCAGAACATAAAACCTTTATGTTCTCATATATATTCATACTGCATTTCCATATTTAGTCTCAGTGAGTTATATTACTGTAATCTGTCCAATTTTTTTTTCTTTATACTGTATTTTTTTTTCCTCTGAGCTGCAGATGTTCAACCAACTTTTAATTACCTGGATAGCTGGTACAAGAGTGAAATACCCAATGAGGATGATGCACAGTTCAGTGGCCATGTTCTTCATGATAGACCAGCTCTCATTACTAAGGCCTGAAGCAACAAAGAGCAAATTTAAAAAAAAACACAACAACTATGGAGATGTTTGAGCTGCACAGGATCCTGACCTCATTAATATGCAAACTTATGCAGTAAGACACAGCTCCAAAACCTAAACAGATTAGAGGAGGGTGTTTACATATCAAGTTGTTAATCAACTGTTGGTCTTGACTTACTAAGTTGACAAAAGATTGTGTGTACACAAAATAAGACACAAAGGCTCTATATTATTTTTTTGTCCTGTCCACAAGGAACATGACTGGACAGATTCTAAACCAAAACTGACCTTGTCTTGTAATTTCAGCCTCTGTCCTCAATGTGACTAGTAGAATGGATGTCTCACCCTAATGAACGCATGCATGCAGGCACACACACAAACACACTCCTTACCCTGAGCGATGCGGAGTTTGACCTCAAGATCAACAGGGGTGGACACCACGGACTTGGTGAGGACCAAGACATTTTCCAGGCCAATCACGACCACGAGGTAAGGAAAAATCTCACTGCAGAGTAAAGAAAAAAGCAATTATAACCAAATTACAACAATTACAAATTAAAGTGAATAAATCTGTGTGAATAAAGGAGTGTGTAAGAGAATATTCACCCAATTAGAGTGTTACTGGATTGGAGCAAATTTCCATTTTTGGCACCACAGACACAGCAGAGTGTCAAATAATCACAATCATCAATATTACAAGAAAGCTTAAAGCACCATACCACCCATTTTACAGGGCATATTCAATTTTCATAGGCATAACGTTATTGACAATCATTTCCCAAAACATACTACTCGAACGCTGACTTAAAAAAAAAAAAAAAATTTCTCTACCTTCCAGACCACCATTGGTTTCAGTTCATTCTGGTACGCTATTAAAATCAACTTGTTAATACTTGAAACATTCTTGGGACAGGTAACCCATGATTCACCAACAAGATGTATATTCAGGTTTTATCGAAGTTTCGTAATTTTATTGTTTAAGCACAATAAAAAGCATGGAGTGAATGTATGTCTCCACTGGGGAATATAGTCCCAAAAGAAGACCTGCATTTATTGGAAAAATTTAAACAACCGTGACTTCATAATGCAGCGTAACTATTAGCAGGAGAAACATGGATTTTTAAGGTGGGTGTATTCCTTCAATATTTGGTTTTGAAAGATTAAGAGATTTTGCAAAATATCAGGAATCTTGAAATACGGTTTTATCCTTTGGGAAATGATTGTCAGTAACTTTACATGTATGAAAATTTAATATATTAGGCTCAAACATGCAAAATGGGTGGTATGGTCCTTTAAATGAAGAATGCAGGCTGATGTGATGGAAGTAATGTTATTGTTTGTTTGCAGTGGTCATAAAGAATCATTCAATTTTGCCAACAACATTTACTTGACAACATTTATGTACGTTTGTTGAAGCAGAGTATTGTCATAAAACTCTGCATCTACCCACAACTGCACCGGTGGCAGTTTCTTTAGCCAAAGCTGTGGGTGTGTTACTAAATAATGAACCGTCTGTGGTCACCGAGAGGTACATCAAATTAAATTAAGCAAATCAAATTTCATTCATTAGCTAAAGTGGAGGCCGGGGAAATCTCAAACTTCATGAAACAACAGCCAAATGCCAACAAACTTAAAAAAAATGAATTTCTGGCTGGTGTTTGCCAGTAAATTCCTACTCTGATGAAATTTAGTTTTAAAGTAAAGAGAAACGGGTATTGCAGATGTTGAGTGTAAAACTGGGTCATGCGAGATACTATAAGCAGCTTTGTATGTTACATCAGGTACACACTGTATCACTGTACATAAACATGGACCTTGTAAACCTTGATCTGTGTGTGTGTGTGTGTATGCCTTTCTGGGGCCCTAGGCAAGTCTTTTTTTTTTTTTTTNTTTACTGGGACCCCGCCATCCAGGGGGCAAGAGACGGTATTTTTCAATGTGAATGCTATCAAGCTAAATAAAAATAAATAAATAATAATAAATAACAACCACCAGCTGGGTTGAATATTTGTGGATTACTAAATATCGTTTGTCAGGGCCGGCCCTAGCCTTTCTGGGGCCCTAGGCAAGTTTTTTACTGGGACCCCGCCATCCAGGGGGCAAGAGACGGTATTTTTCAATGTGAATGCTATCAAGCTAAATAAATATAAATAAATAATAACAAATAAAAAACACGGGTTGAATATTTGTGCAATACTAAATATCATTTGTTATTTTTAACTTGACTATTCTGGCCACCTAATGGTACTGACGCCTACCTGGTTCCAGAAAATGGAAAAACATGGCAAAACATGGCAATGGCAAAACATCAAAACCCTGGCCTCAAAATAATCAGCAAAACACACATCAAAAGCCACAGGTTTATGTTGTTTTGTTATTAATAAAAGTGACTACAGAACTACACTTAGTTTGGTAAACAATACATTTTAAACATTTAAAAACTGTTTGAATTTTCTTTGTTTGAATTTTTTTTTTTTTTTTTTTTTTGAATTTTTGAATTTTTCTTTCACACCTAAAAAAATCATTTACTAGCATGGAAATAAGGCTAAACGACGTAAACCCTGAATACATGCAAATAAAGCCTTCAGCACACTGCTTGTTTAAACAAACACCAGATTTTCATCTTGGGCATTTAACTCCTGAACAAAACCTGACCAAAACACAGTAAAATAGGCAATAAAGTTGCAACTTTTACCTTGTTTTAGATGATATAAGTCCATAAAATAGATGCTGTGATTAGGTTTTGTCTGTAATCCATTTTAGAGAAAACTCTGCTCAAAACAGCTTCCATTCATTCCGTTGGGAAATGGAGTCCGTTCATTATATCCAGTGACGTCTTTTACAGATTCACTGGATGTGACTGACGTGGCTTCCATCCAATAGGAGACATTCTAAGTTTCAAATGACGCATCATATGCCTGGGTACGTGGTCAGTCAGTCACCATTCAGGCCACTGAACACAGAGAAATGGCTGGTCACATGATCCATGCACATCACAGCGCCATTTTTAAATCTCGTTCCTAGCGCTCTGACCGCTAGCCGACTCTCTGATGATCCACCGCCATGTTAACAGCGTTTTGAGACGTTTTTGCACATTTCAGCCATTTTAAAAAGATTTTGCGTTTGTGTGACACACAAAAGGATGAAAAAGGGGTCAGTTTACTAAATGTCTGATAAAACAACCAAAATTAAAACATAAATTAAACACATTTCAAACTAGTAATTTCTAATAACATGCAAAAGGGGCGTGGCTACCCTTTACCTCCCACTCTGCAGTATTANAACTAGTAATTTCTAATAACATGCAAAAGGGGCGTGGCTACCCTTTACCTCCCACTCTGCAGTATTAGCCTTACAGCTCAGAACTCCCCCAACCCACTTCATAAATATTTGTTAAATCTCCTATGAGCCTATCCTTGACTAAAACATAATGTCAAACCATAATATGCATAAGTTCCATGTTATATTAGTGTTATCTGTGCTGAATAAAAGTGCATTTTATAACACTGTTAGTGAGTTGTCTATGCACATTGAGCTCTATATATACTGTGCTAGTTGTAACTCATGAAGTTAGCACATAGAGTTAGTTATGTTTCTGCAGCTCTTGAACTTATTTACCGCTAAGGAGAGTTCACTTTAGTTTCACCCTTGACACGGGGGCCCTCCTAGCAGCCGCGGGGCCCTAGACAACCACCTAGTTCGCCACAGACCAGCCCTGTGGGTGTATGTGCATGTGTGTGTGTAAACACAGAGACGCGCACATCCCACAGTGGACTTATGCTTGGGTTTTGATCAGTGGTTGGCCAACAATGTGCTGCTGTCACGCCACAATATCTGCTTTCTAGTATTCCTCAAATGATTGGACAGCCGTCATCTGTTATCATCACTTTACCTCCCCCCCCTTGGAAAGCCCCACACACCTCCATGCTCACACCCTATTTGCTCGCGTTAGCACACTGACCTTTAGCCCACCTGCTGTAAATATTAACACAAATCTATGTCATTGTAAGTAGGGCTTCATAAAACCAATGAGTGTGCTTTGTGTGTCAGAATGTGTGCTGTCTCTCTAGGAATAATGGCACTTTTCCGTGTGGCTGAGATACTCAGTGCCATGCTACGCCATGAACAACTGGTGAGAATAAACAGTTGTTCACGCTTTTGTTTTAGTTTCAAGGAGAGCCTGCTGCTTAGAATGTTTGGCTATGAAAAGGCTTTGGAGGCTAGCATGAAGCTGGTGTGTAAAAGTACACCATGTGCCTCAGAAGCCAAACTTCTGTGTTGTTTCTGGTGAGACTCCTGGTTCTTAATGTCAAGTTACCTTCATAAACTTTATTTTGTTCAAATGTTCCTTCAAAGACAAGTCAAGTCAAGTTTATTTGTACAGCCCAATATCACATGCAATGGTTCAAAGGGCCTTTACAGACGGTTCCTGACCCAGACCAAGCTTTCTAAGAACACGAGGAAAAAAATCCCTGAAAAGAACCAAGATCTAAATGTGACTTTTGCTCAGGTTTTTAGCAAATGCCCCTTGTTGAACTCAACTTTGCAAAATATATCACACTTCTGAAATTACAGGGCCAAAACATGTGCAATAACAATGGGGGGGGGGGGGGG
>VXCM01003831.1:0-37094 GCA_014773175.1 Lucifuga dentata | reverse complement strand
GGGAGGGGGAGGGGGGAAGCAGCCAAATCTTTCCCAACAACTTTCCAAATTGATGTTGTCTCATTTTAAGTTAAACTTATTTCTCAACATCTTATACTTGAAATTTAATCTGTTCTGTCGGTTTCAGAGTTGTGGCTTAAAAACTAATAATTGCCTTTGAGGGAAAAAATTGATTCATGCAGGTTTTTAAAAACCTTAATAATTGCCCCACTTGATCAATAATCCAAGTTGACTGATGGAGAAAATGCTTTATGACTACTTGTTACTACAATATTTAAATACAGAGCCCTCCACAAAGCAAAATGGACTGTGAAAGAAAATGTCTGTTATTTATCCTCAAGATCTTTCATTCAAAATATGAACAAAAATATAACCTGTAATTAAAGTAAAATAACGGAAAGGAAAAAGAAATTCTTATCGTGAAACAAACACTTTTCTCAATCGGCCTGGTGGCGTCTGTTCGTACTTTTGGAGACTTTCTGACCCCAAAACCCAACAAACATCTGCAATTCTCCAGCTGTGATGCTTGAACATTCTTTGGCCTCTTGAACCATCATCATCAGTGTGTGTGGAGTCAATACTACACACACATCGTCTTTCAGGAAGATTGAGCAAAATATTTCTTTATAAGAATTTCTTTTTTCCTTTCAATTATTTGACTTTAGTAAAAGGTTATATTTTTGTTAATATTTTGAATGAAAGATCATAAAAACATTTTTTTTCCTAATGCCCATGTTGCTTTTATTTACCAAGGGTAAAGGGTATTTACCAAGGGTGCCCATTTGTGGATGCCTAATAAATTTTATTGGCAAAAAATCCATCAACACCATCAAATTCTAATAAATTTTTCCTCTTCCTGTTTACCAAATGTGATGGAAAAAAAAAGCGTGAATGTTCTTGCTATCCCGCTAACAGATAGGAAAAAAAATAACTGAGGTCATTGTGAAATGTAGGCGTGTGCAATATGAAAATCTGCCAAAATTAAAAAACGTGGCAGTCTTACCCTCCGTTGAGTGTGGGCGTCAGTCCAAACAGAGTGCACAGTCCCACAGACATGAGCAGGGAGCTGAGGACTGTGACCACAGCAGCCAGAGCCAGGCCCCATTTGGACTTCACCATGTCGATCTTACCTGCAGGGAGGAACAGGAAGCCATATTGAGAGCGCAGCACTGTAACACGTAACTATTCACCACTATGCAACTATTAAAATTTAGCAACTCAGCCGTAAAGACAGATGGCTGGGTGCTAAATAGTTAATGCTGGCGACCAAGTCACAAGCTGAAATCATCACTTGAACTGTAATCAAAATTATGCAGCTTTCATAAGAGCGCGTGCACTTTATTCACACATTCAGGAAAAAAGATTATTTGATGAGTTTGATAGGTCAATTTAATAAGTTTGCTCCAAGAATTTATGTTGGCACTGGCACTGGGTAATCTTAGCTGTGCGGTGCATTCTTACAGCAGAGTGTAATGTTCCTGTGGAGGATTATCCCTCCACCAGACAGGAGCGAGCTTGGCATACACACACGTGCACACAAGCACACACTGGGCATGAGTGTTGCATTTTGGCACACTATTGTAAGATTAAGTAAGTGAGACAAAGAAAGAAAGAAAGAAAGAAAGAAAGAAAGAAAGAAAGAAAGAAAAGGTCAGACAGACAGTGAGACAGACTGACGTGTGGAGAAGTAGATGTAGGCAAACAGGATGATATATGTAGTGACGAGGGGGATGAGCTCCGCGATGCCGATCTCCTCCTTGAAGTGGACATGAACCATGTGGTCGTCTCTCAGGCTGCAGTTGGCAGACGGGTGGAGCTGTTTCAGACGGGACCGCAGGCTGCCCAGGAACCTGGACGGTTGGACAGACAAATGAAGACACACACACATTGCTTCAGATTACATTAAGCACCTAACTGATACGTTCATGAAAGAAATGGAAGTAGATGTAGATGACTGGCAGCCTCAATCTCAAGCTGCTAGTGCCTAATGCTAGAGAATCTCAGAATTAAGGTCATATTTCCTCTAATAAACAAGCCTCTAAAATGAATGCAGGATACAACTTTGTCAGTAATAGCAAAACAATAGAGGAAATAAAGGAAATTGCATACAGTATTCCATTTATTCTTGCATGAGGTCTACCGGAACAACTCTTAAGTTTGTCTGCATTAAAATGAATTTAATATCAATCATAAGCTTTTGACAATTGTCTTTGCATAGTAATTTACATGCCAAGTGAAAATCATGCTAAAAATACATGTCAAAAAGAGTTAATAATTTGTGCTAAAGACTAAAATAGACTCCACAGAGGAGATAACACCCCCTGTGTAATTTGTGATGCACAAATAGAAAAAGTAATTTCCTATATTATGTATTGAACTCACCATGCATCATAGCTGGACAACACTACAGTGATTGTGTATGTCACCACCCTCTTCCTGTTGTAGTGACTAACACCTGTGTACTTTCCAGGAACGCCAAAAAGCAGGTCTGAAATACACACACACACCATACACACAATCAAGATGTTGAATTGACACCAATGATAGCACATTACAGCATTTCATCCATATCACCTTTAAAACCAATGCATTCATATCAGTTGCGGGCTCAAAGGTCACAGATTACAGTTCTTACTCATCTATAACTTTATTAAGCTTAGGCAACAGTAATAACGGTCATTCGGTTTCTTCATTTGTTGATGTGAAGAAATTTACTGCAGCTGCAACTTTTTTTTTGCAAGACTGCTTCATAATGTTAACAAAAAGAAAGTGATGACAATAATCCAAAATACCTCTTTTCTTTTTCAAATCATATATAATTTTAGGTGGCAGTTCGTTAATAGGGTAACAATGGAAATCAATGCAAATATATTAAATGACTAATTTGTGAGTGAGTTTTTGAACTGATCTACCAAGTTTAGTTACTGTCGTTTCTATTTGTTTTTTTTAGATGCAGACATTTTCAGGGTAGTTCTACATGGTTACAACATCTGCTAAAGCTCCAAATTTGACTCATTACAGTAAAACAAACAGAAATTCCAATTGTTCCCAAACAAGGCTGACTGACTTTACATCAGGTTAGTGTGAACATGAGCATCTGTCTGATTGTTCCTCCGGTGTGTCTGGCAGACAGGCGGTCCGGGGCTCCAGGTCTTGAATTGGCTTTCCACCTCTAAATCACCTCAACAATAAGGTGAGAGAGAACGCTGAGCTGGCTTTGGGCAGCCAAATAAGGCCATTTGGTTCATTGTGTAAGTGGGGAAAGTTTTATGAGCATTCAGAAAGTTTCTATGGAATGAAACTGTATGTTCTCTCTCAACATTAAAGCCTCTTAGTATGCTGATACCGCTAATCCTCCTCTGACTCCCTCCCCACAATGCGTGCACTCCAATAACGGCAGACTCTTTCGAACAAGGCAGTCAGATTAGCAACAAGGACCCTGAATGAACTCATACTTTTCTTTTGCACATGTTGAAATACATGAGAGTATTTGACAGGTCACAAACGTTCATATGATCAGGGTCTTTCTCTTCTTTATCCTCTTCAAATGAGGAACAAAGGTAGAAATGTTTTGGGGAGGGGGAAAATAATGAAGTCACTTCAAACTCTTTCCAGACTGCAGTCGTCTGTCACTTTCGTTCTCTCAATCATCCATCCATTTCTCTCTTTAAAGTGTGACTGAAGCGGAAAGAAAAAGAGAAGAAACCTTCTCATCATGAGCAGATATCAAACCTTTTAAAGGACTTTTAAAGTACTGATCAAGCTTTTTTTTTTTTTTGGAAGAAAAATACTCAGCAAAGTAAGCAAGTATCGTCTTGATATGAGTACGAACATTCATACGCTGTATTGGAAATAATAAGCCTGTTAGCATATACAGTATTTGCTAACAGGCTTATTATTTCATTCATTTATTGCCTGTATTTGTCTGCCTTCCATCTGAGTCATCCTCCCTCTGTGTCCCTACCTCGCAGCGTGGCGGAGGTGTGCAGGCCTTTGGGTTCGTGTTTCTGGATGGTCTTGAGGAGGTCGGGGTCCGAGTCAAATAGCTCCTGCTGGTTCTGCCAGTAGTTACCAGGAGAAACGAGCAGGCAGCCATGTTCTGGCAGCACTGACTGCATCCGACGTAACCCTGGCAACAGGTCTGTTACCTGGAGACACAGTGTCTCCAGACTCCGCACCCCAGTGCTGATGGAGGGGGGGGAAAAATGAAGAGATGACAAGAATTGAAGACAGAGGAGGAGACAAAAAGAAAAGGGGGACCATTACAAGGTGAGCAAAGAGGACAGGAGGAAATGAGGAGAAACAATGAGAGAAGGAGGCAGTACATAAGAGTAATAAAGGGTCAAAAGGCGAGTAAACAGAGTGACAGGGTAGATAAAGACAGAAAGAAGAAGATAGGAAAAGAGAAATGGAAAGAAAGGAGAGGAGAAAGCAGGAGAAGGGCAATGAAAGGAGAGGGAGAGAGAAGAATTAAAAAAGATGAAGAATAAGGCAGAAAATGAGAAGTGGTGCAAACTGTTTGTTATTGTTACTGACAAAACTCACAGACAGCAAGCATCTACTCTTAGCATTAGAATATTTAAACAGGAGAAGAACATCGACCTAGAAAGAACATCCATCAATCAGTTCTAGAAAAGGACACATGGTTTTATCAGCTCCAATCTGGGAAAGACGTTTTTCAAAAGGATCTACCCACCACAGATTTTAAGCAAATGCACAAACTATCCTAAATCCTGCGTTTGAATCAGTACTTGAAGTCGACAGAACACAAGCCTCTGCAGCAACGTAGGTCATAATAATTTATAACACATCAACAGCCTCCTAGCAGCAACCTGCATTTTAGCTCAATATACTGTAGATTTTCCTTTGTCCAACTACAGCCAAAATGTTTTGGCGTCTTGACTGAACTTTGGACCATTACAACGATAAATGGACACCATTGTTTCTTAAACTGCAACAGAGTTTAAAGAATTGGATGTATTCATGTAGCTAGTTCGTCTTCGCTCTCTCTTCTGAAGGCAAAAGTTTGGAAAAATTAAACTTTTGTTACAAAGACTTTGTGTTGACAGAGCTTGCAAAAATGCTAAATATCTAGTTTGAAGCCATCTGCTATATAAGACTGTATATTGTGTGTGTGTGTGTGTGTGTGTTCTGCAGAGACCTGTCAGTGTGAACATGGTTGCGAATCTCCTCCAACAGGCCGAAGACTCGGCCCAGCGGTGACCGAAACACGTCCACGGACACCAGGCTGCTGTCCCATGGAGACACCGCCGCCTTCACCAACACCTGCTGGATGTAGGCAACCGGAGGACCCCGGTACTACAGCGCAAGCACACACACACAAGGGGACACACAAACCAACCAACAAGCCATAAACAACAAGCAGAGGAAGGTAACGACAGCAGAGAATTTCAAGGAAGTCTTGCATGTACATGTCTGCCATTACTTAAAAAACTGAGGTCAGTGGTTTGCATAACACATTAGCATTACATTGCTATGCTATATGAGCATTAAATTTAGCTTGCAACAGAGGCTGCCACAATTCAGACATTAGTGTTTGAGGTATCTTGTCACTAAGTATTGGAATAAGCAGACATTTTTCAGTGCTGGTGGTGTTAGATGAAAAGTCAATGGATCGCATTTAGCATTTATCTTCTGAGGATAATGAATAAATGTCTGAAAATTCATGCTAATCTGTCCAATGTTTAGATATTGCACTGTGGCTTAAAAATCAAAATGTGAAAGCTGTTGTTGAGTCGTTAACTTCCCTGCTGTGCTTCAAGCAAACAGTAAACCAAATTGCTGCTGTAATTACGAGCCTTCTGCTGTCATTATTAATGAGTCACCATCGCTGTTGTGAAAAAATACGCACTTCTTTCCATGTTTAAGCCAGATTTAGACCTTCAAAGTGAGGTCATTTTGTGGTGAAATGAGGGTTCAGGGTTTATTTCACAATTAGGCTAACGGTTTAGTTAAAGGTGAGAGAATGAATGCAGTAAAAAGAATGAGGAGAAAAGCGACAGTCACAGTCTGCACGTTTCCACCGCACATACCCAGTCCGGCCGTTCTCCAAAATCTCCCTGAGGCTCATGGGAAGGAACGCTGTAGTCTCGCACCCCTGTGGTGAACTCCACAGGGCCCGTCCCAGGCAAGGGGAGCCTCAGTAACGGATAGCTGAGAAAGAGTGGAGAGGGACTCATTAAATAGTGAAAAAAACTGGGGAAAAAAGTGTGTTGATATGATTTGTATAAATGTTTTCGACTTAATCAACCCACAGAGAATTCAAGTCAACTTATTTGAGAAACGAAAAAAAGAGCGAGAGGGGAGGAACACATGTTTTTTCACATCACACATTCTGACTTGTCATCACAGGAATGTACAGGTGTAACTCATCTGGGGTGGAGATCGTGCACATGTGTTCACCATGATCGCTATACGCACCTCTGAGAACATGAAACCAGGGCTTCAGGCTTTTTCTTGCCAGATTAAGTATTAACTAGAGAGGCCTGTTTCCCCCTTTCTGTTGGGAACCAGTGAGCTCTTTCACTGTGAGCAAAAACAGCATTTCCTTGAACTGTGTGTGTTTATGTGTGTGTGTGAGGGTAGCAGGTTCATTCTGAGATGGTTGTGCTGGCAACCCTGAACTCTGGGTGACAGATTGAATTCTCAGTGGTGCCTAGAGAGATGGATGAGTCGCAAGACAAAGCTTGAAAAGATTTACACACATTATCCTAATGGAATCAGTGTGTGTGTGTGTTCACATGCCTGTATGTTTCCTCTCACACTGTCACACCGACAACAGTGAAGTCAAGTCAAATTTTTTTTTTTTTAGGTTTTTAGAGTCGGGACAGACGGCCACAGAGTCGAGACAAGGTCCAGTCCAATTAAATTGCAAAAACCAGGAGCAATAAAAAGAGTCTGTTTCAAGATCCGAGGTTAAACTTGGATTAGCTGTCACAAGCATTTTCTTTTTCATAATCACTGCATCCAAACAGGAGAAATAACAAGACCTGCACAATTTTATTAGTCTTTCAATCTTTCAAAACTTTGCGTAAATTATGGAATGTAGAAAATGAGGGCGCTGGTCCAAAGATGATTTTAGCTAAGAAGCATGCACCATAGCTACTTTGTGTGCTTCAAAATGACAAAACAAACAACGCAATGGCTTACTCAGGGAACCATCTTTGTCTTTGCATCCTTTATGGTTTTTGGAAAAGAATAAATGAAATATGGAAACATGTGCACTACTTTGTTCTATCAACTGAAACGCCTTCACATTGTTGAGTTACTTTCCCAGGATAGTATCAGGAGTAAGACCTTCACCCAGAACATGTATCTGTTTACTGGAACATTCCCATCAGCATACACACAGTTCATCATAAGAAAGAACACTGTTCACGAGTTCATTCAGAGCACAATGTGAAATGAAATTTAACTGGTTATACTGTTTAATCATGATCAATGATTAATGTCATGCATAAGCAATAAATCTGATTTTTCCACGACAGATGACTGGGCCAGTAGCCATGACTGATAAAGCTGAGACAAAAATGTAGTAGAGCAGGACAAATCTGACACAACATAAAGCCTGTGTGTGTTTCTCTGTGGGTGTGTGGCCTCTGTGTGTTCATCAGAACGTGAAGGTGTGTCTGAGATCTGTCAAATAAATACTGTATGTGCAGGACTCGAGTTCAAGTTGACATCAGAAAAGCAAACATGCATGACGTCTGATTTCTGCGTTTCCAGACCTGCAGTTGTGTTTGCTTTTGGTCCAACTCTGGGACTAGATTGTTACAGTGGTGCATTTATGGTTTGGTTCAATTTTGCACAGGAATCCCAATATCAGCAAAAGTCATGTGAAAACACTCACTGTTGTCATTGGTCAAAAATGTCTGGGGGCAGGAGAAATGATATCAAAACAGGAAATCGTTTACTTTGCTGAGATAAGTGAGTAACATGGACAAATAAGGAACTGGGACGTTTTCCTGCTCATACTCATCATTTCATTTCCAAGCATACAGGCCCATCATGAAAAATTAATCAAACACACTATAGGGTTATTAACGTTTTTTTAAAAAAATCATAATCTTTGAGGTGTGAGATTAAATTTTGATCTGACAAGTTTATTTTGATGTTTTAACTTCAGGTGGGATTGGGAGCATTTTGGGCCAAAACTGTCCTGACAGCCATAAAATATCAGCAGATAGTAACATAATCACAGAGTCAAGAGGGTTATAGAGGGTTATACAGGCAAGGATGAATCAGCTGAGGAACAGCTTCTTCCCCAGAGCTGTGGACAAGCTGCTGAAGTCATGATGGCCACCCACTCTTCCTCAAGGAAACAAATATAAACTGAATGCTGCTATAACATGATGTGAATATTGCTGCTATAACTTTGGGAAAGTGCAATAATGTTTTGTGTTTATAGTTTATTTTTAATACAGACGTGATTTTTAGCCCTATATTTATTTATTTATTTTTTATTTCTTGCTGCTAAGAGGACTGCTGCCAAATGAAATTTCGTTGTGTATTTATATACAATGACAATAAAGAATCTATCTATCTATCTATCTATATCTAACAGCTATTAGTTTATGCTGATTTGGGGCCATGCAACAATACAAACACTTGTTCCCCTTTAATTTGCATGTTTGCTGGATGGAATCCTCTCTTCCCTTTCTATCACCTCTCTCTCTCCCTCTCCCTCTCCTCTCTACAAGGTCACTGTACTGCCACAAAGGCCTCTTTTGTGCAGGGCTGCCACCCCCCCCCCCCNCCCCCCCCCCCAAATTTCTTTATTGATGGAACCTGGCCAAATACCTGACCTATATGCTGTTTTGTGATCAGTGGTTTAGCAAATGGAAATAGAGTGTATGTGTGTGTGTGTGTGTTGTGGATGTGTGTATGTGTGTTGTAGTTGCAGCAGCTGGCTGTTGTTTGCGTGCAGGTGTCCGGGTCAGATGAGCTGAACCATTTTCTCTGCCCGGTCACTTTGTCTTCACTTTCATCTGCCTTTAATGGATGACAAGAGCACTGTTTTGATGCAGCTTCTTCCCTTTTTAGGTCTACAATCAATCTCTCACAAAAATAAAAATTACAAAAAAAAAAAAAACATAGAAAAATGCAACAAAACTCTAATTTCTACACAAGCTCGCACAAGGGTAAAGAGTAAAGAGCTTAAAGGACCATACCGTCCATTTTGCATGTTTGAGCCTAATATATTCAATTTTCCTACATGTTACGTTACTGACAATCATTTCCCAAAGGATAAAACCATATTTCAGCTTTCCTGATATTTTGCAAAATCTCTTCATCTTTAAATATTCAAGTGATACACCCACCTTAAAAACTGATGTTTCACCTGCTAATAGTTATACAGCCTTATAAAGTCATGGTCATTTAAATTTTTCCATAGTCTTTGGGACTATATTCCCCGGTGGAGACAAATTCACTCCACACTTTTTGTTGCGCTTAAACATTAAAATTACGTAACTCTGAAAAAAACCTGAATATACCTATATGTCTTGTTCATGATGATGGATTAGCTATCCCAAGAATGTTTCAAGTATCAACAAGTTGATCTTAATAGTGTACCAGAATGAACTGAAACCNCTATCCCAAGAATGTTTCAAGTATCAACAAGTTGATCTTAATAGTGTACCAGAATGAACTGAAACCAATGGTGGTCTGGAAGGTAGGGAAAAAAAAAATTTAATTCACTGTTCCAGTAGTATGCTTTGGGAAATGATTGCCAGTAACGTTACGTGCATGAAATATAATAATTTAATATATTAGGCTCAAACATGCAAAATGGCTGATATGGTTCCTTTAAGCTGTGCAGCTTCTCACACACTGAAAATCTCCCCCCAAGAGTTTAGCAGTGGAAAAGTTTAGTGGAAAGCCTCTGAAACGTCATTTATGACACAACAACTCTGCAATGAGAAGAATAACAAAAGGAATGAATCGGCTGTTTCCACACGTTGTCAGCGTGCTTCGGTAATGTATGGAAGGGGTTTTACTGATGACTTGTTTTTGGGTTACATATCGCAAGCGCAGTACTAATGAAAAAAACATTTAGACCATGCAAGCTGTTGAGTAAAACTCAGTGTTGTCTTTGTTAAAATCAAACTGTTTTTGTAATTAACAGAAATTAAATTCCCTGCCTGAGGCCTCCTCTCATTAAATCATGTTTTATGCAGGCGCTTACTACCAGCCAGACAACATGATAAACTCCTCTGAGCTCCTTTTTGAAGTAACTGTTTATTGTAATACAAAGAAGACGATCGACATTTGATACTCAGAGCCCTGGAGGCAAAGTGTGCATGTTTTAACACGCTGTAGTTCTTAGTTTAAAGGATCATGCTGCCGATCGTGCATGTTTGAGCCCCATGTACGTATACAATCTGTATCTACAGTATGTTATGGTACTGGCAACTGTTTCACAAAATATACTACTTTAGCGGTAAATTTCTTTTTTTTCCTTCTTCTTCTTCTTAGCTTCCAGACTGCCATTGGTTTCAGTTCATTCCAGTATGTTATTAAAATCTACCTGTAGAGACTTCAAACATGCTTGAGATACGTAATCCATCACAGCAAACATGACGTCTGTTAGGTTTTTTTTTTTTGTCAAACGAACTTTATTTATGCTGACACCCCTCCCCCCTTAAAACACCCCTCTTAAAAAAACATCACTTCAATGAGCTGACAAAGTGAGGAGACACACATTTTAAGTGTCTGAATCTTACAAGCTGTGGGAGGTAGACACATGTATATGGGTGTGCATGCTCACACACAAACACAAAGACAAACACACACACACAGCAGTACAGGAAGTCCCAGCAAGGAGCAAGCACAGACAATTACATTTCCTTTAGGAAATGTACCGTTCTAGTTTAACTGATCCAACACTGAGCTGCACGGAAGATAATGTGTGTCTCCACCAGGAAATATAGTCCCAGGAGAAGACGGCTTTTACCAAAAAATTACAATTGTGCAAAAGTGTTAGATGGCGAAACATTGAATTTTTAGGTGGGTATATCACCTGAATGTTTGATTTTGAAAGATTAGGGAATTTGAAAAATAACAGCAAAACTAAAATACGGTTTTATGTTTTGGAAACTGATTGTCAGTAACGAACCATATATGCAAGTTGCATATAATTCAAACATGCATGATCGCCGGTATGGTCCTTTAAGCATTGCACCCATGAAAGAGGAACTCTGACTTCTTACCAATTTTAACAATCATACAACTGAAACTGTATGATTGATAAAATTGTCCAACACTCAGGTATTCGGTGAAACCCAGTGTAATATGGGTTACGATCAAACATGGATACACACATACACATACTGCCTACATCTAGACTGAGTCCTGCAATTAATACATGATTTGGCAAAACTCAAAATATTCTTGTTTCTGTTGAAACTGTCAAAAGTGTTGATTCATGTCAGTGGTTTTGAAACTTTGTGACTGATGCAACGGAAATTCAAATTCTTGCAGCCTCTTTGTGTAACAAAAGAGCTGGATTTAAGTAAAGCCTGAAAAAGTCACTTTAAAAACGAAGATTGTCAGATCTGCCGTTGCCTCTGTAATTGTGACTTACAGTAGTTGCTGCCTAAATTGCCGCTGTCTGGACATTTCACAAGTATTGTGGCAACAGAAAAATTATGGCAACATGGCAAAATACAGAAAGCCAGCCCTGGCAAAGAGTGAGCTCTAGCCTCACCAAAACTGAGGGAAAGAACATTAACAGGATAGCTGCTTAAAAATGCTACAAACTGTAGCTTCAAAAATGACTGAACACCTCTGACAATCTCAAACAAACATCACTGATTTCACTTACAGGACCAACTACTGTGATTTTGCAGGTTGCAGCCTAATAAATACTATCTGCATACACATGACATCACTGACAAATACTGTCCAAAACATAGTAGTGGAGCAGTACATTTTAGAGTTGTTTTTCCCTACTTTCAGTTCATTCCAGTACACTGTAAAAATCAACTTGTAGAGAACTGAAAGTGCTTGAGATATGTAATTGATCACAGTTAACATGTCATCTATTACATTTTTTTGTCCATTTTACTTCATGTAACTGGTACAACACGGAGCTACACAGAAGACAAATGTGCCTTAAAGACTCGTGCGTAAGTGTTAGCAGGTGAAACATTGAATTTTGAGGCAAGTGTATCACCTGACCATTAGATTTTGGAAGATTATGGGATTTGGAAAAGTAACATGAAAACTAAAATATGATTTTATGTTTTGGCAGTAACACAATATCTAAGTGTAGTATTTATTGGGCTCAAACATGCAAAATCACCGGCGTGGTCCTTTAATTGGTATTTACTGTAAGGATATCAGGAATTGGAGTAACAGTACTATCAAGTCAAACTAACTGAACTGGATGAAAATTTTTAGACTGAAACGCACGCACACAAACACACACACTTACCAGCACGTGAGGATGCTGGCGGAGGTGAAGAGGATTATGGGTACTGGGTAAGAGGCACACAGCAGCCCATGGCGGTAGAAGGCTGCTGAGATTTTCTCTCTTAGCTGCTCACGCAGCGTCATCATCTTGGTGGGCGGGGTCAGCTGCCGGCCATTAGGAGGCACTGCGCGGCCGATGACGGGGCGCCGCGGGGCATCCAGGGACCTGAAGGATGGCGCCAAAGAAATGTTAGCAGATCATCTAATGCAACGGGCCCCTGAATTCTCTGGCTTTGTCATTTGTGCAGAATGCAGAACTCTGGGCTGGTAAAAATGGTGAAAATCAGTCATGTGGGGCAAAAAAAATGGATGTTGATTCTCAGTTGGTTCGACACTACAAGTGACCGCTTTACCTAGAGTATTTTTGGAGTTGGCATCAAAACCATTGCTTAGTGCAGGTTTAAATCATTCCTAGCACTTTCAAACATTAAGCCAGTAGAACTTCATTTTTACTTATTTATTTAAAAGGGACAAGTACAATGTTAAACATAAATGTTGCCATTTCAGAGTTAGCTTAGAGCTAATTTTCATCTGCAGTCCCTTGGCAGGTCACATTGTCAAAAAAAACATAGTGAAAGAAGCTATCATTCATATGGAAGAGAATGGAGTGCTGATGTATCTGATCAACATGTGTGTTAAAAGTCATTTAATATGAAGTCTGAGTGACTGTCAGTGGAAAGCTGCAGTTTCTGTGTAAAGACAAGAAGTCTGTGGTCGTACATAGCAGCTCTCACACTGAGCCAGGAACTGTCAGACGTCACCCCAGTTAGAGGCAGCTGTAAACCTGACTGTGGTGGTGAGGTAACTTTGTGAGGTAAGTAAAAAAAAGTAACTAAAAAGTAACTAAAAAAGGAATTGTCGCATGCACAATTGAATGAGACGAGCAAGCTGTGCTCTACAGAGGATTTTTTCCCCAATCAGTAAATGACCCACCATGAATAATAATTAATTAGATCTTTTGACAGGTTTTTCAATCATTACCTATGTAATGTATGCTCATATGAACAGTATACAGGAAGTAAGATTTTTGAGTTTTGTCGCTTATCTCCTTAGCCGAAGACCATGCCAAAGTTTGACTGAACCACCAATGGACACAAAGCAACAAAAAAAGAGAATGATATTTCCAACAGGGTGCTCTAATGCTCACAACACAGCAGAGAAACCAGAAATCTCTCTGTCCAAATGACTAAAATAGAAAATTCAACAACCAACTCAGCAGAGAAGTTGAGGACTATTCTCTCTGTCTGGACGATTAAGTTGAGGATTCACCAAAGCTCAGTTGAGGATCGGAGCTAAGCAAGGATCAAGGAGAAAAGTTAAGGACGCACTTCGATTTTTCTTGATGTTTTAGGGTGAGAATTTTTCTGATTTTTCTATTTTTTCCATTTTCCTACTTTTTACATTATTATGATTTTACATTTATTCATTTCATTTTTTTTTTTTTTTTTTTTTTTTACCCTTTTTGAGCCGTAAGTCTACTTTGCGATTTTTCTGCTAGTGACAGAATTATGTGCAAGTTTAGAATTATGGTAAAATTTTTTCAAGTACTGTATTACTATATCCATATTATTCAATGATTGAAGTACGATTTTGCATCTCCTAAATAATGATTATAAACTGTAGTTAAAGTAATTGTCTAAGAATTTTTCATTTTATTATAAGAAGGGTTTTTAAAGGTTTTAACAGCCTCTCCTCAATGATGTAAAACTAACATCACGGCGTGCGTGCCTAGGACTGATTCAACAATGTATTTCTCTTAAAGGTTAACTTGGACTCAATTAAAAAAAGATTTCCTCAGCAACAAAAGTATATTTGTTGGTTAAATTTAATCTCATAATTAACAGCTGTTACTTATAAGGAGGTAGCTGTCGTTATATGTTGCATCTAACAGGCAGGCCACGCTGAATGTGATTTATAGTTGAAACAGGGAAGACTTCAGGATGTAGACAGTGAGTAGTGAAACAAATAACCTCCATCCTAGCCTAATCCATATGATTAGAATTCTACACTAATTCCATAGGTACACTAACCAGGGACACGGTAGAATGAGGGCTAGCCTGGAACTTTGTACTGAGGTTGCAGGGTAACAACATGTAAAAAAAATTCCATACAAATACTAAGAACTTGTAACACTAAAAAGCATGCAGTACAACAATTCATCCCTCACTCTATAAAAACAACACAGCAAAGACACAACCCACTTCTAAAACTAGCTTAGTGGACGTAGTGCAAAGAGTCCAGTAAGTCCAGCGTCATGATCACAAACTGTAGATGGGTACCTTTCAGCCAAAGTTTTAATTTGGCTTTAAAGCTGGTAAAGGAACTACAACTCCTGATATTGTCAGGCAGAGCGTTCTTTCAAGTGTGAAAGTTATTACTCACAATTGATATGAGTGATTATTAATAATGAATATGTGCTTATAGGGCATCCCGAATATCATCTTGTATGTCATTGGCTGGTACATTTCCATAGATACTAACACACTTAGCTGTAAACACATAGCTGTAACAAAACTCCTCTGATGCTCTCAGTGCTGGTACACGTGCCGCCGAGTACAGACAAGGTGTGTTTTTCTTCCTCCAAGCTCGTTCAGGGGTCACATGCTAAACACTCAAACATACCACTCATTCACCAGTCAAAAAGGTGTGCACACCCCCCCCTCCCCGTAGGAAACGTGCACCTCCGGCTGAGCAGCGACAGCAAACATCGGTGGATGTTTCATCGATCACACCCAGGAAAATCCACAGCCGTGTTTCCTGTTAACAGTGTTTTCTTATAGGACAGCAGGTAAATTCCAGTTTGATTCAGTAAGGAAAACGCAGATGGATCATCTGGGATGAGGAGGACAGGAAGTTACTGGTGTCCCTAAGTCCAAAATTACAATGTACTAGACTCTCAAGAAAACAGCTGTAAGAAGTCCATTTATTTTCTACTCAGGCTGGAATTCAAAAGCATTTTGTCGAATTGGAATCCAGCGTCAAATCTGCTTATCAAATCCAAATCCTGTTGAATCACATGTGATATCGATCTACTTTTATGTTTGTTTGTTTTTGTTGATGGGTTTGGAGGTGATAAATTTTTTTTAGACTTGGAGCTCAGTGAAATCCAGGTATATTACTGACCTGGAACCAAATTCAAGATGGCAGTTGCCCTGTTTTCTCATGACTTGGTGGCTTAATATTGGTTACAGATTCATTCTGGCAATTGTGCTCATCGTTTGCGAATCACTCACAAGCTCATTTGCCATAACAGCAACCCTTAGCTATAGTGGTGCAGCAAGTAATCAACTTACTCCAAACTGCAAATGGCGCAGAAGCAGCCGGGATACACAACTCAGATTTGAATTCCATGAATATGTCATATCTGTCTGTATTATGTGCACCACACCTGACTTCAATCAGTTTTCCACACAAATTCAATCTCTTGTGTGATTTTCAGCCAAATCTCAATCATTGTGTCAATGTTGACTCAGCAGGCAGGTTCAGCTGTGCCTATCAGTGTTTTAAGTTGCTGTTGCTCACTCACACTCACACTCACACTCACACACACACACAAGCTGGATTTGTGCCTCGTTTTGCTGATCATTATCACCTTCTCAGCTCAGCTTCTCACAAGATGTCCATCAGCAGCGGCATGATATTGTTATGCTGTGTTCAAGTTACCTCGGAAGTCAGAATTTTCTGACTTCGTAATTGGAAAAACGCGTTGGAACGGCATTTGAAGTTGGAGCTCTGACTTGGAAACTCAGACCAAAATTATCTACCCCGACTTCACGAGTATGACGTCACTCAACATGGCAGCGCCNTGGAAACTCAGACCAAAATTATCTACCCCGACTTCACGAGTATGACGTCACTCAACATGGCAGCGCCCATGGAAGATAGCTTTGTGAATGCAAATGAACAGCTAACAGGTGAATAAAGTATTTTTTCTTATGTGACATTGAAATAAAAAGGTCAACATACATCTCCAAGTTCACTATCTATAGTGTAAAATAACTGTTTGCCATTTATATGTAAGTGAAAATAATTTCAGAATATTACTTATCTGTGCATATGTTTAATACCCACGTATTAATATCATTGTAAAACAATACAGCTACACAGTCCTGTAATCTAGCTTTACTTTAGTTAGCATTTATTACTAAGTTTATCTAATCTTACAGTATTTATTGTTCAGCCATGCTTTTTTCTTTCAATTTGGCAGGAACGGTTTGAGGTCGGAAGTCGGAACTTCCAACTGGTAAAAATCCGACTTCCGAGGTAACTCAAACGCAGCATTATTACTGCGCCAGAAGCGAAGAGAAGCTCTGTCACATGCCGCCGCGCTGCACGAATCACACAAGTCCTGCGCTGTTCTGCGATCGTACCTGCGTGGGGTGGGTGTTGGGGTGGGGTTATCTGGCCTGGAGCCCTTTATGTCCCGTGAAAGCAGCGGCGGCACTGGTTTGTTTTAGCTTAAGTAGCACTCGGTGCTTTGTGGAGCATCCCCGTCTCCTTTCGGCGGCAAGCAAAGTGTGCAGCTTTTCAGCTCCTTCTCCCGGGAGCGACGGAAACACGCCCCGGGTGGAATTCGCCTCAGGAGTCTCTTCATCTGCTGCTATAAATACTGCATATGGTAAACACAGCAACGGCCCTTCATGCTTGCACAATAGGTGGAAAAAATATCTTTGAAGTAAAGCCTTGTTTGCTCCTGAAGGAAAAGTCAAGCCCGCAAACGGAAACTTTCGCTGAGCGCCTGTCACTCGGTTGTCCGTTCACTTCGTGAGGCACCGTGGGGTTAACGTGGGTGCAGCGGCAAAATCTCAGCAGCGTGTCTCACTGAACTAATCCGGGATCGTACTGATTAAACACAACACGCCTGTGGCCACCAACCGCCGCTTTCCTGCTTCTGCTTCCTCCGTGCTACACGCGGAAACACGTCGAGACACTCACAAAGCATGGCAGGGCCTGAGCCAGGCTGTGAAACTAAAGCACCAAAAAACCAGGGTAGAAAATTAAAACCAGCTGCGATCCACACGCTGGTCAACTGTTGTCTCAAGTTGGCAAAGTTGTGGAGTCTGGCAGCCAGCCAAATGCTTGCGAACCCTTTTCCATCTGGATGATGAAAGTGTGAAAGCTGCACTGTTGTTATATATCAGCTTTCTGAAGGAATATAATAACATCTCTAATCAACCCCCCTCCCCTCAGCACTAATTACCACTTTAGCATGGAAAATGTCAGAGTTCAAGAACTGTGCTTGCTTACATGCCATGCAAATAGTAATCTAACAAAGAGCATTCTGTACGCCTCCCACGTGAGACGCCTGCACAAGTACTTGCAAACACAAACAGCCACAGACTGGCATTTCACGTTGCACAGGTTCATTTAGTTGCCTTCAGATCAAACTAGATTATGAACCACATGCCAAAAACATTACAGTGCTGCACTGATATTACAAACTGTATTTAAGTTCTTTTTTTTTTAACTAAGTAAATCATACAACTGATAGAATGGGACCATGAGAATGCAGAATGGAAATACAAGCTTACCTCTTTTCAATACTTCCTAAAATCCCCAATTTGAAGGCATCTGCAGGGCTTATAGATTCCATGTTATATTCAACAACTTTCTGTACAATGCAATGCTTTTCCATTGTCTTCTACAACCTGCAAGAAATTATTACGAGCCCCAAACTACACCAGTGTCCACAAAGAATCCAGAGAGGATGAGACTGTGTCCATTTTCTGAAACATAGCTGCAACAAAGTTAAATTCCACAGTTACATAATGACTAAGCTGTCTCTGGTAATTGAAGTCCATTAGCCCTGCTGTAAATGTAGAGACATGCCCAGCACGGAGGACAGGCTGCAGGTTTACTGCTGCACAGCCTTTTAAAACCAGAGCTGATGGCAAAAGAGGGAAATGCCATGTCAATCAGTAACCATATTCAACTCACCAACGATGTGTAACAACTCTACAGGTGATAAGCAGCCCATTGTTTGCATGAGCATCTTTATCTACAAAGTCAGAGCAAGAAAATTATGTAGGAAAAAAAATTAAAGTTATGAACTGGAGGGCTGGCATGATTGAACATGGTGAAATGCAAGCCAATAAGAAAATATGACACTCAGAGACTAAATCCTCCAAAATATCTTTCTCCAACACACCTAACTGCAATCCAAAGCACAACAGAGCAGCTAGGGTGGTGAAACAGCTAACACAAGACAGTGAACGCATGCAAACAGGTTGGAGCTGATGCAACCCTGTCGCAACATTGCCAGCCAGGGACAAGTTAGCATACTGTTTCCCAAACCAGGGGCCAAGGATACTCAAGGGTCTCTTAACAGAGTTCTAGAATGGTCCTCAAAGAAAATAATATGTAGGATTCAGATTTTTACTTGTATTCAATTTTCCTTACATCAGACACAAATAAGTCTGTTTGATTCATAGAAGTCCTTACCCATCTGTGGAAGTCCTTCCACGGTTTATAATGATGAGGCCAAACAAGTTCCACCTAAAGACTATTTCATGTTTGAGAAGACTTGAGAGTCTGAAGGAGCTAAATCAGGGTGGGTGCTGAACTAGTTAATTAATAGGAACCACCCATCCATTCTCTATACCCACTTATCCTGAGTCACGTCACAGGGAACTGGATCCAATCCCAGCGTCAAGTTGGTGACAGGCAGCGCACACCCTGGACAGATTCAACAGTCTATCACAGGGCCAGCACACGCAGAAATATTGTCTATTTCTGCCCTGCTGGGTTCGAACTCAGGGCATTTGTGCGTTCAACAAGAACACCATCACCAGTGTGTCATCTGCTTCTGAGGATAACTCAATTCAAGCGTGTAGCACGAATGAACGCGGTTGATGTGCCCACAAAAAATTATCAATTAACCCTTTTATGTGCGTGAATTCAGGGATTTCATTGTAAGCCCCCCNCACACACACACACACACACCTCCCGTAAATAAAAAAAAACAAAAAACGCAGTCCAGCTGTATTATTACATTAGTAGAAACTTCATGATAGCTACCGTTAGCTATCAAGCTGCTACGTTAGCTACTTGAACCCAGTGAACCCGGTCCCAGTAATGTCAAATCTGTTACACATTCAATAAAATGAAAATAAAATAAGAAAATAGATGCAACAAGCCACTCATATGAGCAACACCTGGCTGAGATGTTCGTTAACTGTACATATATATAACGCAATTAAATGCCATATGAACGTTAGCCTGCATGGCACAGTGACGCTTTTTTACGATGTGGTTTATCTAAAATCTATTTCACAACACAAACTAAATGCGACATGAGCCCCGCAGACTAGCCTGCTGCTAATGCTAACAGCTCCATAATATCTGAAGGGTTAGACATGCTTTACGCTAACACAGAGGTACGTTTAGCAAAGCAGCTAATGCTAGCGAATTAGCAAGGTAGCTAAGTAACATTAGCCAAAGTGTATACACACATACACACACAGACTTGCCTGGACAAATTTCGCTGGTTTCACACAGAAATTCCAAACTGGAGTCGTAGCTGTCTCCTCCCGGTAAACCGACAAGCTGCCACGTTTTTCCGGTTGTACTGCGAATGAAAAAAGGTTAATTTACACGCTGAAGATTCTGGTGATAACATACAATCGCAGCATTGGTTTACTATCAAATCCCAGTAAAACCTCTGCACTTCGACCTCTGACCTTTCAGTGATAACAGTAATGGTACAGCGACATCTAGTGTCGAAAAAGCATCATGACAGCAGTTTTAACCACGCAATGTACAGATCATTACCATCATCATCTTTAAGTGCAGAAAAAAATTAAACAGTGGAGAGAAAAGAATAAAAATATTAAATAATAAAATATGAAGAAGAAAAAATAGAAAATCAATTCCATGCAAGAGATTAGAAAAGATGAATGACATGAGTAAATACCAATTGAATTAATTTCCAATCTATATTTAGATCTTGATCAGGTGAAATATATTAATATAGCATACATGAGGCCAAAAGGATAAGAAAAATGTAACGTAAGTACAGATTCCAACCTTTTAGGGGTTATTCAAACAAATAGAAATAGAGTATTTAACTTTCCATTTTTTATGAAAATTACAGTAAGTGTGTGCATAAAATTAGTGCATTGTAATGAATATATATAAATGCATATAATATAAACAAAATTTTCCCTTAATTTATGGGACAATGTGGGACATGCCTGCTCTTATATTAATTAAGGCTTTACTAACTTAAAGCCTTAATTATTAATATAAGAGTGGACCAAGGAACAGTTGTTTTCAGTTATTTTAAATGACCTCACTTTGGTCTTTTAAAACAACTGAATTTGATCCTTAAATTCCATGGAAATTCCATTAAATGTTAATATAAGCTTAAAATTCCCTATAATAAATGTAAAGAAAAAGATTGCAAGCATAACCTCAAACTCCAGAGGGTTTAAAATGTATTTATTAGTAATACATATTCTCTTAGCTAAAAACCTGAAGTGTGTGTTGTTTACTGATTTAGAATTCATTTTCAGTCTGACTTTAATCCATATAATTTCATTAACCTGATAAAATAAAAATTGTTCACATGCTATCGACAAAAAAACTTCATCCATCCAACTGAACATTAACAACAGTATGATATTGTCTGTAATCACATCTTCAGCAGAAAGGATCTCAGTGTCTTTCCACCACAGTCCAGACATGGTAAGTAGCACTAACCACTAGCCGCTAACAGCTGGATGCAAAGTCTGGCTACAGCTGATAAATTTGACTACTTTAATAGCTACTTTGGCAGTTAACCAGCCATCATGTGCCTGATGTGTCAGGTCAGTTGTGCGATGTATCAGTCATCAGAGACCGTGAAGAAAGAACATAGCTTACTGTCCACATGGCTGAATATTGGCAAAAGCTTAAAAGAAAGTTGAAAGGTGCAACTAGAGAACAGCACTGGACGTCCCCCGTGCAAAGAAAGAGGCACCTTTATCGTGAACCTTGTACTGGAAGAGTTTTTTCTGCATGTGCTGCCCTTCGCCTTGTCTCCTCCAGCACATTTCCACCTGAAAACCAAAGAGTATTTGCATACATTTTAATTACAAAGATTTCAACATCTTATGTGTCCTATACAGAGCAGTAAAATACTTACACGTAACCTCTTGTGGAATTTGTGCCAAATGTTACCAGTACCCAGACAAGTTCTTGTGTGTGTTAAAATTCTCCAAATGAGACTGTACCAATTTCTCAAAGGAGCACTAAAGGCATATTTATGCAGCATTAGAAAATATTAAATCTAAAAAATAGCATCAAACTCTGTAATTGCTACAGTATAACTGCTAATCGTACATGTAAACAGTGTTGGGGTTTGTAATGCATTTCTGTAATCACATTAGTTTTCCAAGTAATGCAGTAGTGTAACACACCACAGTTTGATTTTTAGCCATTAAAGTCACTGTGCTATATAATGAGTAAAATGATTACTTTCCTCTGTGAGTAGAGAAATAAGTAATGAGTAACTGATAACGTTTTCCAAATAAATCTTCAAGTGTCTAATAACACACTCAAAACACACAGACACAGACCTGCCCATGGATGTCCCTGCAGTAACCGGTGGGGAGACCCTGTACGTGGAGTGTGAGGTTACACTGGTGGGTCAGACCCTTTAGAAGCCTCTCTGAGCCTTCATCATCACCATCGTCCACTTCTTCCTCTCCATCACAGCGCACCAGCATCACCATGTTCCCCTGTAGTTCACAGTCAGTCATGGGTGTGAAATTCAATGGAGACGGTTTAGTTTTGACTAGAATGGTTGAATATATATTTCTGTTGACAGGACAACTGTATGACTGCTTAATAATATGAAATGTATAAGAAAAATTTGGGATTAAAGTCAGATGCGTGGACCACTAACATTTATAATACCCTAACTTCTCATGTTAAGCAGATTTTTCCCCTTCAAGACACTGAGATGTCTTCTCACCCTGTCTTCCTAAGATAGTCAAGTTTCCAGGTGTTAAAGAACCATACCGGCCATTTTGCATGTTTGAGCCTAATATATTCAATTTTCATACATGTTACATTACTGACAATCATTTCCCAACGAATAAAATCGTGTTTCAGCTTTCCTGATATTTTGCTAAATCCTTTAATCTTTCAAAATCAAATATTCAAGTGATATACCCACCTTAAAAATCCACATTTCACCTGCTAATAGTTACGCAGCCTTATGAAGTCATGATCATTTAAATATTTTGATAAATGCAGGTCTTCTTTTGGGACTATATTCCCCGGTGGAGGCATACATTCAATTCTGAGCTTTTTATTGCACTTAAACACTAAAATTTCATAACTTCGAAAAAAACCTGAATACATGTCTTGTTGGTGATGATGGATTGCCTATCCCAAGAACGTTTCAAGTATCAACAAGTTGATTTTAATAGCGTACCAGAATGAACTGAAACCAATGGAGGTCTGGAAGGTAGGAAAAACATTTTTAATTCACCATTTCAGTAGTATGCTTTAGGAAATGATTGTCAGTAACGTTACGAGTATGAAAATTTAATGTGTTAGGCTCAAACATGCAAAATGATCGGTATGGTCTTTTAAATAAACAAACCGTGAATGGCAGATACATCAGTGGATAATTGAAAAAAATGAACTTGCGCCCATTTGACTGCGTTTGTATTCTTTCAAAGATGAATTCTATAAATGTGGATACAATTCAAAACAGTATTTTGAGTCTGAGTACATAGTTTTAAGCATGAGCAGAGGAAATCCACGTGTGAAAGCAGCGTTTAAGGGAAAATCATGCTCTCAAACTGATAAATGATGCTCTTGAATTATGGCAGGAAAATAACACCATAGGGTAGCGATGGATCTCCTCACACGACCTCTCGTCAAACACAGCATCCATGTTGTTTTACTGGCGCATGCACAGTGGGTGCTCTTGTAGCAGCATACAAGTCACTGCAGGCACAAAAAATTGGAGGCACACAGAGGTCTGTACGTACACCTCTGATGTAAGCTGATGAAACACATTAAGCTGACCCTCACCCCCTGCATGCAGAAAGTATAAACTGGCCTTTAGAAATGTCATCTAAGTATTGTGTGGCTGTGGGATTTTTTTTTTTTTTTTNCTAACTCTACCAAACCAAATCTAATCCAGTCCAGCTGCTGTGCTGCAGAGTAAAGCTGTAAAGTCAGGAATCTAACCTGTAGCTGGGAGCAGACAGTGGCTCGGCAATAGTGGCTGAAGTCCAGCAGTGCTCCAACGCTCACCCCCAGACTCAGCAGAACGCTGAGGTCATCCACAAGTAACACCGGGGGGCCCCATTCCTCTGCCCCATCCTCACAACTGCTTACACTGGCCTGGACAAACTCATACAGACTCCTCAGACCAACAGCAGGATCCCTGAAGGCAGAAATGCAACAGAAACAAAGAATGAGAGAGAAGGCAGCAAGGTGTCAAAATGGCAAATGTAGGTTATGAAAGGGGTCCGATGCAAGAATGAAAAGTCTGGAAAAGTGAAGAAAAAAGTGATTGTCTGCTCATACCTGAGGAAGTCCATGGCTTGACTTGCTGTGCTGGATTCTTGAGGAATTAAAACTGACAGTGACTCATTCAGTCCTTCTAGGAAAATCAGCTGGCCTTTCTCCTTTGCCTGTGCTAGATTCACACCCTGAGAATACACCATTCACACACGCACACACACACAAAATATATTTTGAATTGGTAAATTCTTAATGGCATTTAATTCATAATTAGTTAATTATTAACATGTATGTTTTTACTCGTGATTAGAGCCTGACTGATATACTAGTAGGACCAAGATGATCAGTCTTATTATTCTGTCTCAGTGGTTTGCATTTCATTTCTGACATATCATTATCAGATTTTTTAAACACAAGTATTGATCAGGCTCTATGACTGATTGGCAGCCTGTCCAGGGTGCATAATGCCTCTAATCTAATGAATGCTGAAACAGATTCTCTCAGCCTTGTGCAGGATAAATAGATTAAGACTATAGGATGTGTTTCTCATAGCTGCAATGTGGGGCAAGAAAACGGCGAAAGCAGCCCATAGTCACCTGCACAGATTCCCAGTCTCCATATTGTATATATCTATATCCAACCCCACAATAAGAGGAACATGACATGGCAAGAATGATATCAACTGACACTTACCAGTCTCTGACTGATTGCACTGTAGTGATTGAAGGACTGCACAAGACCCAGAAAACACACTTTACATCGCGCTGAAATGGAAAAGAGGCACAGCAGTTGTGGTTTAGACCTTACAGCTGTTTTGATTTTCACCAAAATCTCATTCCAGCTGTGCAGCATGATGGATGGTATTATGGTTTAGCATCAGCATCTACAGGAAATGTTTTGTGAAAGTCATTGGTGCTAAAGGAGGTTCTACTAGGTAATAAATACAAGGCTTACATACTATTACCAATCTGAACTGTGAGTAATTCCATAATGTATTTAATAAAAACATTGACAATTACAACTCGCATGTTATTTCCTAATGATCGTGACTTAGCTGAAGATCAGATCACATTTGATGTGTAATTAATGTAGAAATCAAACAAATTCCAAACTGATAACTTCTCGCAACTGTACCTAAGAACTAACCTCTTAGGTAAAATGACAGAAAGTGATGAATGAGGAAGGAGGCATCAGCCTGCCTGTCAGAAACCAAAATAAATTCTCCCTGAAAGACAATTGTGGACAAATATATTAGACAAATATGGATGATGGAGAACTCAGAGTACATATTACGAGAACAGGAACTCATACACAGGACCATACCGAGCAAAACTTACATCTAAAACAAACTAAACAACCACATTAACTTAATGATTGTAGTTAGCATGTAATCATTATGTTACAGGTTATAGCTGTTACTGTTAAACATATTTAAACATCACCTGTGAGAAGCTGTCGGGAGTTCTGTTCAAGATGCTGTTGAGCTCTGTAAACATGGCTAACCCTAATGAGCAAACTTCAATTAAAAAAACATTTTATAAGGATTCCAAAATACAACCTGTAGAGGAGCTTATTTCAAAGTTGTACAGAAGAAAGTCTGATATTTTAATTTTCCAATTTCTTGTCAGCTTGCTTTATTTCTCTCTGCTAGCTGTTGTGCTAACATCAGGTAGCTTGCTACCAAAGAAGAGTAAAAAAGAAAGACAACCGCTCTGGTCCAAGAAAGAGGAAATATTTTTATAACGACAAACTGTTGCAAATATCATACACTCCAGCATCGACAATCTAAGGTTAACTTGTTATATATTACACGAAAAAAAAACACATCTAAAATTAGGCTTGTTTTACGCTTATTTGTCAGAAAAACACTCCCTTTATCTGTTAATAAGTAACTCATCGTTTCATAGACGATCTTCGCAAGCATATGGAGCCTTCTTCGTTGTGTGTTTTCCTTCCTTGCAGATTACGCCACACTGCCACCTACTGGTCATGCCGTGCTACTACTAGCAGTAAATCAGTATGTATTGTACATTATATTACAATGCATGCTTATTAGTTACATTGATCAAAAACAGATAGTATGGTTAATCAGTCCATCAATTTTATATTAGCATATTATTTTGCTATTTCATATTATATACTATTTTGTATTATATTATCCATCCATCTGTCATCCATAGTCCATACCCACTTATCCTATTCAGGGTCACGGGGGGGGGGNGGGGGGGGGGGCTGGAGCCTATCCTAGCAGTCATTGCGTGAGAGGAAGGGTACACACTGGACAGGTCACCAGCTTATCACAGGGCTGACACACACACACACACACACATAGTCAATTTACAGTTTCCAATTCACCTAACCTGAATGTCTTTGTATCGGAGCAACCGGAGGAAACCCACACAGACAAGGGGAGAACATGCAAACACCACACAGAATGGACCTAGTCGGATTTGAACCTAGGACCTTCTTGCTGTGAGGCAAAAATGCTAACCACCAAGCCACTATGCTGCCCATACTATGTTATCATATGATATCATTTTTGAGTTGGATCAGTATTAAGTCATGCTGCAGAAACTGTTGATGAAGTTTTGATGAAGTGGAGTGAGATGTAAAATTAGCAAGTGATAATTTCTCCTGTCAGTAGATGGCAGCTGAAAATCAAAGACATCAGGACTGGGATTTGAGCTTTAAACACATTTCATGACTTTACTTAAAACACCATCACTTTGTACTGCCTTTGGCTGCACAAAGGCCTGAATAAACAAGGTAATACTATAAATATTATTATTTATAATAAATTACAAATTCAACTTCAAATCCTCAGATTGAGAATCTAGATCAAGTAACGAATCATTAAAACCATGATTGAAGCCATGAAGCACTATAACACTCTGTTTGCCTTTGTCCCTTTTTGAACAGGCTACATCTTCAAGTGTGTATTTTAATCTACAACAATCTGTGTATACTTCTTTATTTATGAGCTACATTGAAGACAAATTTCCATCACATTGTAAAGAATAAACTTTTTCTGAATCTGAATCTTAGACCTAAAAGGAGGACAAGATAAAAGAAAAGTTCCCAGCAATGATCAATGAAGTATCACATTATTAATATTACATACAGATATCCAGACATAATGGTGTTAGTTCTCATTGCTGAGTCAGATCTGAATTATTTGATTTGGTTAAATATGCAGACTTCAGACTGTGTCATGTGAGAGGAGTAACACAGAACAATCCAATAGGCTTCCTGTTTGGCAGACTGCCTGTTTATTCTGATACACTGGCAGCTCGGCACAAATGCATAAATGTATAAGTTAATACCTGTATTTCCATCTCTGCCAAGGTCATCAGCATTCTTAGTATGTAGTCGTGTAACAAAAACGTCACAGGTATGATCGCCGGAGAGTTCCTGAGCAAGACATTCAGGTTCAGATACCATCAGACATTAAATAAAGTGAAAATCTGCTTTTTCATCTTGTTAGATAAGTCCCAAAATCGTGATGTACATCTATTTAATAATAGAAAAAATTCATTTTTTTACTTTTAAACCTAAATCCTATTACTATTCCATTTTATAAAACAGAGTTTGTCTTTATATCGCTGCACACCAATGCTCATAAAGCTGACATTAAAATTTCAACCAGTATCACAATTTCCTTGTCATATTAAACTTGCAACTTTACAGCTTAATAATTTGGATCTCCAAAGCCTCCTTTTTCCTTTCCTGTAGAAATAGAAACCTCTTTTACATCCCAGCTGCTGAAATACGTGTATTTTTAGGAAAATAAAATTCATGTAATCTAAAACCTCAGCTGCCAGATGGAAAAAGTAAAGTAAGGTAGCAAGCAGGTGTGACAGTGACAAGTTTGTTAAGCGTTCAGGGTTTTTTCAGCCTTCGGCTTTGACCGGTGAAGCTCATTGATCATGGCAGAGGGCTGCAAACAGAACGAGGCAGGGAGGGGGGGCTACATGTCATCCTCCCACCGTAGGACTCTGCCCCCGCCTTTGCTGGGGCTGTTGGCAGTCTTAGCATGTGGCCTGTTAGGGATGATGGGTTTGGTTTTGGGCACCCGATGGAGGTAGACGTCACAATAGGCGAAAGGACCACGAGAAGGCTTCAGCTTCGTGGTCTTAGCCAGGTAGAGCTCCAGACTGATGGTTACCTTATAATGCAAGAATACACAGGTAATGAATACATGGACACACATATAAATCAACTGTAGTTACATATAGAATCTTATATTTTCATACAAATCAAAAACCAGTTTATAACTGGTAATAGTGATGACCTGGTTTTTACTCATGGGAGTTTTACCAAGAAGTCCACTAGTTGGCATAATTTTAACAAGCATTACTGAGTTGCAACAGCTCAGTGCTGTTATCACAATATTCTTACAGCAAATGATAATGGAAACATCTATATTTCACAATGCAAAATAACATGCAAACAATGGCTTCAAAAATGTTGCACAGAACAGTTCTCTTTCTGATTTAAAAATAAAAGAAAGGCCTCAGTTGGGATACAAACCTAACCATTAACACAGCATGACTCCAGGAGAACATTATTTTAATTTCTTTATGCATTAAATGAAGATACAGTTTGTGGAGAACTGCTCTGATTTAAATCCAGAATTTGCTGTTTACAAAACAGGTACTTGACGCCTACGCTACAGCACCTGTGAGTAGGGAAAAAAAAAAAAAAAAAAAAAATCACTCAGGAAACCAATGTTTCTGGTTCTTTAGATTAAACAGAAGAGGGACTGAATTAAAGGACCATACTACCCATTTTGCATGTTTGAGCCCCTAATATATTCAATTTTCATACACATAGGATTANTACCTTCCAGACCTGGTTTCAGTTCATTCTGGTACGCTATTAAAATCAACTTGTTGCTACTTGAAACGTTCTTGGGATAGGTAATCCATCATCACAAACAAGATGTATTCAGATTTTTTTGAAGTTATGTAATTTTAGCGTTTAAGCACAATAAGCCTAAAAAAGCATGGAGTGAATGTATTCTACACAGGGAAATATAGTCCCAAAAGAAGACCCACATTTATC
This sequence comes from Lucifuga dentata, assembly GCA_014773175.1. Classification (NCBI taxonomy): domain Eukaryota; kingdom Metazoa; phylum Chordata; class Actinopteri; order Ophidiiformes; family Bythitidae; genus Lucifuga; species Lucifuga dentata. The sequence continues at coordinate 8,069 of VXCM01003831.1, read as the reverse complement.
AAAAAGTTTAAATGACAGTGACTTCATATTTTTGCATACATTGAACATTGATTTTTAAGGTGGGTGTATCACTTGAATATTTGATTTTGAAAGATTAAGAGATTTAGCAAACTATCAGGAAAGCTGAAATATGGTTTTATTCTTTGGGAAATGATTGTCAGTAACGTAACATCTATGAAAATGGAATATATTAGGTTTAAACATGCAAAATGGTTGGTATGGTCCTTTAACCACAAGAAGGTTCTCTGAGAGTGCATATACCTCCGCCAAGGATTTTATAGACTGAAACTTCTTCTGAATATGATTTGAATTACCTCCAAAATTGAATCACTTCTTCCTCTTGACAGCATCTATCTGACCCCAAATTTCATCCAAATCCTTCTATAACTTTTCGAGAAAGCCTGGTAACAAACAAATAAACTCTGATGATCATATAACCTCCTTGATGGAGATGAGAATGTGCAAGATGGTGGATGGAAACAGAAAAAAGAGTCCCTGCACCCTAATGTAAAGCAGGAATGTGTGATCATAAATTGAGGCACATTTATCTAATCGCCACAGTATTTCCACAAAAATGTTCAAATAGGCGGAATCATTTTTCCAATCACTCGCTGCTGTTTCATGCATCTAATAATCCAGTCAGAACATTACTAGGAGCTCCAATCAAAATCAGTATTTGACCTCAACAATCCAACTTCCATGCAGATACAGAACATGTTTGCCTGTGGACTTTCTTTCCCCTCAAACTGGCTTCTTGTCTACAAGCTCCACCAAAACCCAGTTGTGAAAATTTTAAACATTATTACAATTTATCCAAAAAAAACAAAAAAAAAAAAAACCCAAAAAACTACAGATTGCTTCCCAGTTTTTTACCATGAAAATTCGATGATCACAAAACAACATGGAGAGATGAAGAAGTCAAAGAAGAAAAAACACAGTCCCACCCACGCTTTTGACTGACAGGTGATGTCTACAGGAAGTGTCATGGCAATGAGCCCCACAGATGGAGTCCAAACAAAGAAAATCACATCACTGAACAGGCAGAGACTTTATTCAGTGTGACAGACCCGCTGAATCTAACAGTCGAGTCCCATTGCTCTCTGAAGTGGCTGCCATCAGACTGTGTCACAGGCCAATCCAGCAACTCTTTCACATGGAGGGGGGGGGGNAGGGGGGGGGGAGGCAGGGGTCTGGCTCAGTCTGCTAATGTATGACTGCATTTCCATCAGAAAGCACGCCAAAGGCTCCTGTTATGATCAGCAGCATTCCTCAGAGCCTCATTAGTAAACTAGACGCTGCCAGTATGATTCATTTAGACCTCACCTCCCTCCTCCTCATTGCTGTTGGTTCCAATCCCTCTTTTCAGCTACTTTTGTAAAGCACACTGTGTGATTGTGCATGTGCATGCATGCAATTCTAAGCATCTCTAAGTGTGTCTGTCTCTGCATACATAAATATGTCAGTATGTGTGTGTGTGTGTATGTGTGTAGATCCAAACTATTTGCATTTCTTTGCACAAACAAGCAGATATTTGTACATTTCTAAAAATTCACTTGCATCCAACGAGCATTTTTACCTCTGCTATAAGGAGGTTATGTGATCATTTCTTCTATTTCTTGGGCTGACATGACATCCATGTAGCCACGCCCATCTGCAACTGGTAGATTGTTCGCCATTTTGAATTTTCTGAAACCGTTGGACCTCAAAAACCACATAAGTTACAGCGACCAAACTTAAAGGACCATACCACCATTTTGCATGTTTGAGCCTAATATATTCAAATTTCATACACTCAAGGTTACTGATAATTATTTCCCAAAGGACAAAACCGTATTTCAGGTTTCCTGATATTTTGCAAAATCTCTTAATCTTTCGAAAACAAATATTCAAGCGATACACCCACCTTAAAAATCAATGTTTCTCCTGCTAATAGTTACACAGCCTTATGAAGTCACAGTCATTAAAATTTTTCGATAAACGCAGGTCTTCTTTCCCTGGTGGAGACATACATTCACTCTGCACTTTTTATTGTGCTTATATGCTAAAATTACAAAACTTTGAAAAAAAAAAACTGAATACACGTCTTGTTCATGATAATGGATTACCTATCCCAAGAATATTTCAAGTATAAACAAACCAATGGTGGCCTGGAAAAAATCTTAATTCACCGTTCCAGTAGTATGCTTTGGGCAATGATTGTCAGTAATGTTACATGTATGAAAATTAAATATATTAGGCTCAAACATGCAAAATGGGTGGTATGGTCCTTTAATAGCTTCAAAATCTCATTCATGACTCAGGCAAAATAATAAATAAATAAATTTAAAACAATTGCACTGATCAGCCTGATGGTGACACTGTAATAAGAATGCCTTGATAAATGATGTGTCAAAATTAATTTTTTTCCTGGATTCTGTGGTATCCAACCATATAGGCCACACCCATTTTTACCTAATTAGGTTTTCCATTATTTTGAATGTTTTTCCAAAACCTTTTTTTCATATACCAAGCCAGAAAAAAGTTACTTCTTTGTTTTTTGAGATATTTCTTACCATTTTGCAACAATTGGCTGCCAAAGTTGTGTGTATCCTGACCAATAAAATCCTTGGTGGAGGTATGGACTCTGAGTGCCTTCTACTTCACATGTGTGTTTCCAATGAAAACCTTGAATCTGGAAATGTTCAGACCAGTCACTCTTTAAGCTCATGATGATGCGTTTTTGAGCTAATCCAATGGAATTTGAACAGCTTTTATGAGCCCAACAGGTAAAACAATTATCTTAACTCAGAAGGAGCATCTAGTCCTTCAAACTACATAAAAAGGCTAAAGTGAATGGAAAGTGATATGTCTGCATGAGCATTACTTTGTGTACATTTGTGTGTTGTATGCCTCCATCATGTGTTATTGTGTGTGTGTGTGTGTGTGAGAGAGTGTGTGTGCCTGCATCAGCCAATCACAGCAGATCCTTCAGGATTCTAACACCATCATTCCACCGCATCCTCAGCCAATCACAGGCTGCCAATGAAACCAAAGTGCAGCAGGTTTGGCTCAGAAACATCGAGAAAAAAAAATATAGTCACAGTCTCACCATGTTCTCTCTTTACCAAATTGTTTCTTGTAAACATTATAATGCCCTCCATACACCCTCCNCACCCCCCTGGTGGACAAAAACATGCCACATTTACATTTGTACTGAGAAAATGGCTGCATGATTATGGATCAAATATAACCCAGATCAGTTTACATAATCACAGTTGGAACAGAATCATTTTTACACACATAAGCTCGACATCCTGACTGATTATAGCTGAAGCTGAAGTGGAAAAATCATTAAATGCCTTTACCTGGGAGACATTTTGCTTTTCAGAGCTTGTGTTTCAGAGCTTGTGTTACATTTCTGAGGGAAATGTTAAAACCTACTTTTTACACCTCCACGGTTATCAGAATACTGTCGTTACTACAGGAGCATGCAGTCCCTTTACTGATACGAAAGAAAGAAAGAAAATAATCAAATATCCTAAATCTGGACATATAAGACATGATACTATTGGTCAATGCTGTCAACTGTCAAATCTTATCTAATACAAATAATGAAAACTAAAACCAGACATATGCAGTTACAATAGCTGTACAAGCCTTCATTGTTCTCTTCTTTGTTTGCATATTAATGTGTGGGTGCATGTGTGTGTGTGTGTGTGTGTGTGTGTGTGTGTGTGTGTGTGTGGTGAGGAAACTGTAAGTGACAGCTGCACAGCTGTGTGGTAGGATTAAGGATGTCTGAGAGATTGAGGGTGTAATGGCATCTAATGAGAAGAAATGAGAGCGTTTTAATGCTGCAGTTTATTACTAGATGACAGTAACACTGTGCTTGGATTGTGTGTGTGTGTGTGTGTGTGTGTGTGTGTGTGTGTGTGTGTGTGCATGTTAACACAGAGGAGCGAGTAGAAGGTCACAGAGTTTAAGTCTTTTCTGCTTGGATTGTAGCATCAGAGAGGGTTGCCATGGCAATGATACTGGCTCTGCATGAAGATACATAAATTAAGTAAGTGAGGAGGAGAAAGAGAGGCAGAGAATGAAAGACAGAGAGAAAGTTTGAGAAAAACAGGTGGAGATAAAACCAGAGAGATTTTTTAAGGTGAAATTTCACAAAACATGCAGGTGTGCAGCGATGCAGCACTGTTAATGTTTTCAGTCTGATATGAAAGTTTGGCACAGGCCACTCTATCAGTGTTAAAGGACCAACCACCCATTTTGCATGTTTGAGCCTAATATATTCAATTTTCTACATGTTACGTTGCTGACAATCATTTCCCAAAGGATAAAACAGTATTTCAGCTTTCCTGATATTTTGCAAAATCTCTTAATCTTTCAAAATCAAATATTCAAGCAATACACCCACCTTAAAAATCCATGTTTCACCTGCTAATAGTTATGCAGCCTTATGAAGTCATGGTTGTTTAATTTTTTCCATAAACACAGGTCTTCTTTTGGGACTATATTCGCCGGTGGAGGCGAATATAGTCACGAATATAGTCATTCACTCCACTCTTTTTATTGAGCTTAAATGCTAAAATTACATAACTTTTAAAAAAACCTCGAAATACACATCTTGGCCAAGATGGTGGATTACCTATCCCAAGAATGTTTTAAGTATAACAAGTTGATTTTAATATCGTATCAGAATGAAGTAGTAGTAGTATGCTTTGGGAAATGATTGCCAGTGATGTTATGTGTATGAAAATTGAATACATTAGTCTCAAACATGCAAAATGGGTTGTATGGTCCTTTAAAAGTTTTTTTCTTATAGTTGAAGGTAGCAATAAAAAAAAGTCATTCACATGCTGCAACCTGTGCAATATTCATTGTGCAATATTAAATATTAAGATTGAACTGTGTTTTCCCTTTAATGAGGAAGGGAATTCATAAAACACAGCACCAGATTTAATGTGTTGATATGGGCAAGCATCTTCCTTCATTCATAAACGCATGTTACCGCCATCTCAGAAGAGGCATTACTGCAGTTTTTCTTTATTTACACACTTAGGAAAAACTATTCATAACATACACTATCACACAAAAAGTAAGACTGTTTAGTTGACAATTATGCATGAGCACCAAACCTACTGTAAAGCCAGTTTCTTAAAAGCTTTTCCATTAAACTCACAGTAAACTAAATATTCTTTCCAAGTGAAAATCTTCTGGTGCGCAGTGCAGGAAGTTTACATTTCCAACAAATGCAACAGATGGTTGTTTGTTGGAATAACAGAATGACCATCATGGATGAACAAATAAAGAAAAAAAACAACAAATGACTCCTGCTCAAAAATGAAAAAAGAGCAGAATTGGGCCTTTAAAGGACCATACGGCTTTCATTTTGTATGTGTGAGCCTAATATATTCAATTTTTATACACGCAAGGTTACTGACAATCATTTCCCAAAGGAGAAAACCGTATTTCAGCTTTCCTGTTATTTTGTAAAATCTCTTAATCTTTCAAAATAAAATATTCAAGTGATACACTCACCTTAAAAATCAATGTTTCTCCTGCTAATAGTTATGCAGCCTTATGAAGTCACAGTCCTTTAAANTAAAAATCAATGTTTCTCCTGCTAATAGTTATGCAGCCTTATGAAGTCACAGTCCTTTAAATTTTTTGATAAATGCAGGTCTTCTTTTGGAACTATATTTCCCAGAGGAGACATACATTCACTTTGCTCTTTTTATTACACTTAAATGCTAAAATTACATAACTTCTAAAAAAAAAAACAAAACAAAAAACCTGAATACACATCTTGTTAGCCATGATGGATTACCTATCCCAAGAAAGTTTCAAGTATCAACAAGTTGATTTTAATAGTGTACCAGAATGAACTGAAACCAATGGCAGTCAGGAAGATAGGGGGAAAAAAATAAAATAAAAAAATCACTGTTCCAGTAGTATGCTTTGGGAAATGATTGTCAGTAACGTTACATGTATGAGAATTGAATATTTTAAGCTTAAACATGCAAAATGGCTGGTATGGTCCTTTATCTTGTCAGTGAAGTTGCATCCTTTACATACAGACCCAGGTATTGTACATTTTCCTTTGCTGCAAGTGTATACCTTAAAATGTACAGTTAGGTACAAAAGGTACACATTTGGTCTTGTGAAGTGCAGAAACATCATACAAATGAGCACTGCAAAAAAAAATAAAAAAATAAAAAATTATCGTACAGAATTATTATAAGAATTATCTTACATTTTACTACTTAGTAGTTTTGTTGTCAGCCTCATAATTTATAAAATTAGGAACTATATATTTATCAGACCATAAGCTGGTGAATCGTGCTCTTCTGTCCTTAAACAGACACATCAAAGTTCAATGCGTCACAGTATTTCTTTCAGATGGATGACCACACCCCCCCCCCNCCCCCCCAGCCCCTCCTCTTCATGATTCTCTCTCTCTGTGTTGGTAATGCAATGCCCACTTGTTGCCATGGCGTCCGCTGGTACTTCTGGCTCCGTTTGATTCAATTCAGAAGACTCTCCTTTACTCTGTCAGTGTTTGTGTGTGTGTGTGTGTGTTTGTGAGTAATACTTGTGTATGTGTGTTTGCAGGCATGTGCTGCTGTGTTTGCCAACATCTATATGCATGTGAGTGTGCATGAGAGAGAAAGTGGGAGGGGTTGAGGAAGCTGAGGAAAATGATGGCTGATAATCAAGTGTTGCTGCTGTTCACCTACTGCTGTTTTCTAGTCTGGAAGAAGTCATTTCTCTTACAATTCATGTGGTTGAAATGCTTCTTTATCACGCCTTTATGTTTTTTAAGAAAGAGAAGGGCACCCAAACATTCCCCTGCCCCCACCCACAAGCACCCCAACACCCTGGGAAGGATCTCCCACAATACTTTGTGATCTGAAGGAGAAACCTGACAAAGGACCAGCGGCCTCCTCTGATTCAAAATGTGTGTGTGTGTGTGAGTGTGAGTGAGCGTGTGAAGCTGACAGATGCTTTGTGCATGTACAAATGTTTTCACCCTAATTTGAAAGTGTGCATACGTGTGTGTTCAGCATTCTGAAAGGGAAAAAAAAATCAATAGAATGTGGGCATAAAATGCCTTGTGTGCGTGTGTGTGTGTGTCTGTGTGTTTCTGTAAGTGTGTGCATGGATACGCATAATAAATTAGATTGTTTCAGTGTACAAATAATGAAAAAAAAAATGGATTGAAATTGTATATGTCAGTAGGTTGCATTTTTATGCGCATTTTTAAAAGTTGATGTGTGTTTGTGATATATTATATGTGAGTGTTATTTGCATGTGCATGTGTGTGTGTGTGAGTGCACGAGTGAAACAGGGAAGCGTCTCTGGAGGCAGGAAACATGATTTGTGGCGTTTGCTGCTACGATTTATGTGCAGCAAACTGACTGTAGATACAAAAAAAAAAAAATCACATCATCCTGACTTTGCACTTAATACATAACGACACAGAGATGACCTTTGACCTCTTGCCTGTTTGTTCATGATGCAGGAATTTAAATGTATACTACTTATTCTCACTGTAGCTTGCTTTAGATAGAAACACTAATTATGAAAATAATGAAAATGTAAAATAAAAGTTGATTGATAAGTTCTGAGCCTTGCATGAAAAGATGTAACACAGACGTGCTGCACTTATTAATTTTTTCCCAAACGACCTTCTAAAGGCCATGTTATGCTTCATCCCACCTGGTCGAAGGCTACCTTGTTTATACTTTTTCAGAATGCCAAAACTGGAAGGTCAGGCGAAAAGCTGCCATCATAGAGAGAGGAGATGGTGGTGTGTGTGTGACCACTTGTCTTTGTTTTTCTAATCTCAATGCGATTAATCATATAAATGGGGAAATGACACACATTTTCATTTTAACAGGAAGTCTGTTTTCTGAGTATTTTTTGGGATATCTTGATGTAACAGGGCATAGCTTCACTTTCATTTCTCTCAGCGGAGCACAGACCCTTGATAGAAAGAAAAAAAAAGAGTTTGAGAGTGTGATGGGTGGGGTTTGGACCCAAATGCAGCACACAGTACAACTCCGACAAGTAAAGATCTTTAA
>VXCM01003830.1:18992-90660 GCA_014773175.1 Lucifuga dentata | reverse complement strand
CAACCCCGAACCCCCAGACAAAAGGATAAAATAAAATCAGATGTTCAGATGTCTCCCTCCCCCCCCTTCACATCTTACTCGCCCTTTGCTGTGTACGACAGCGGCCTCGACATGTTAAACACGACTTTTCTCCCGTTCGAGCTCAATCATATCGGAGTTGGAATCTTGCTTCATGTCGAGCGACGACTGCAGATTTCATTCGGAGGCCATTTGAAAGGCATGTTTTCTTTAAACAATCGCCAAAATTACACCATTTGTCATAGCCAGAAACTTTAAAAATCAAAATTATCGTCGGGTTTTCAAATTTCTGACGGTCCTTGAACTAACCATGTCTGTCTAACACTTCCGTAAGGAAACGTAACCAAATCTAAGCTTATAATAGTGATATTTCCTCAAAATCACTTTATTATAAATGTCTCATTTAAGAATTCACTAAAAATAAACCCTTTGTACAATCCAAATTCTGTAAAAAGCAACGAATTCTGCGATTTTCGCCGCAACTAGCAAGCCTGGAGCACCTCTGTTCTCTTTAACAGTCACATGACAACAATTCAGCGAGTCATTGGCTGAATGCAGACTGCATAGGCACACTAAGCCTATTGATTATACATATTATAAGTTGTAAAAATGTAAATAGTTCAATATGTATAGTCCCTTTTTTAATTTTTCCAGCATTGGTAACACTTGTGGGCATTTGGAAAAATGTTGTATATATAGATTACATCTTTTTTAAATTTTTTAAAATAAATTATCAAAGAAAATCAACTTACATTTTTTTTCTTTTTTTTTTTTATGATTTATGACATTATAACTGTGTTATACTGTACAAAAGACATTTCTGAGTTCTTCCTACATATAGCCATGATGGTGCTGCAGCACTTGCAGCTACAGTGAAAAATGAGCCACAGTGATAAAAATGTGACAGGAGCAAAAACTGCCCAGANCTTGCAGCTACAGTGAAAAATGAGCCACAGTGATAAAAATGTGACAGGAGCAAAAACTGCCCAGAAAATGCTTTCTATTATTCTATTATTCTATTTTTCTCCATGTCTCTTTCTAGACCACATGAATCAGGACCAGTCCGGTTCCTCCGCCAGCTCAGACGGGATCCTCGGCTCTAAAGTGGCTGTGTTCTCCGCCATCGGAGCCGGCTGCATCATCTTCCTCGTGCTAATCCTGCTGCTCATCATCCTCCTCATCAAGATGCGCAAGCGCTCCAGGAAAAACGCCCACTCGCAGCCCCGCCCCTCCGCGCTGTCGCTCAGCACGCTGTCCAATCCCAAGCTGCCCGGGGGCACGGCTGGCACGGAGCCCAGTGACATCATCATTCCGCTGCGGACAGAGAACAACTACTGCCCTCACTATGAGAAGGTGAGCGGGGACTATGGCCACCCGGTCTACATCGTGCAGGAGATGCCGCCGCAGAGCCCCGCCAACATCTACTACAAAGTGTGACACGCTCCAAACATCCACGAACAGAGTCAGGAGAGAGAGAGAGAGAGAGAGAGAGAGAGAAGAGAGGGAAAAGGAGAGAGAGAGAGAGAGGAGCACTTGATTTATGTTCTTGGGAAGAACACTTTCCTTTGCGTTTTCGGGACTTGGCGTTTCCTCAAGCCCACGAGTTTTTCTACCACCTGCTGCACAAATCTGGAGAGACACGCACTGACCAATAACCAGCGGAGAGGCCGATTCTGTCCGACTCGGTTTCTCTGACAAGCCCCGCCCCCTCCCCCCAGGCCTCCTGCCTCCTCTGTGTCCCTGTTGTTCTTCAATGGGAGGAGGGTGGGGCCAACCAACAGATGGAAGTGTAGTTTCCTGGTTTGCTGTCCTCTTTAACGGGCAGGAAGTAACTTAGTTCAGCTCCCTAAAGAAAATCTGTGCTACACAATTAAACGCACCATCCCAGCGCACCAGGAACACAACGCCACTCAGTCTGCAGCTTGTGTGTGCATATAAAATGCGAGTGTGTGTGTGAGTGTGTGTGTTAGGGCTCTCTGGTGGGCCGGGAAACTCTCCTGATAGCTCAGGTATCAGACACAGTGTGTGAAAACGTGTTCCTCTCCCTTCGCACCTCTGATGTTTGCCTTACTTACTATTTTTGATGGAGGATTTCCTCGACCCCAATTCAGTTCACAAAGCAGTGGTATTTTGTTAGACTTTTCCTACAAGTGCACAATGTATAGAGTCGAATAGTTCATCCTCATCATCATCATCTCATCGTCATTAACGCGCTCATTAATCCTGGACTGTTGATGTCGAGGTGTGTGTGTGCGAATGTGTGTGTTTCCTGGAATACTGGCTTTTCTGCTAGTCTGATAAGAGCTTTGCCACCGCCCTGGTATTTATGACCTGTGTGTGTTTGTGGGTGTGTTCCAAGTGTGCACTCTGGGAAGGAGGGAGGACTGTATGTGTGTGTGTGTGTGTGTGTGTGGACATGCCCGGGTCAGTCCTGTATCTGGGCAGACTTTAATGTCTGAGAACAGAGAGTTACTGTATCGTCATCTTCAGAAAGAAGACAGACATGCCTGAGCTCCGTGCTCCACTTGGCAGCGGCTGAAGGTTTTACCGTGTGTGATGAGCTTTCGGGGAGATGATTTTTTTTTAAACACAGCAGGCAGGTTGAGATTTGTTTGTTCTAGCTTCTGGTGGTGGTGGTAACCATGGCGTAAGCATCAGATGGCGACAGGCGTGGTTTGATTTGCGCTGCCTGGGCTGACTGGGTGTCAGTTGCATCATCTGTGCTGATTGGATGGCCTACATAGGTAAGATGCCCTATATATAAGTTGGATGCCGAATCGTGGCTGAACATTGGGCGACAGTATTGTCAGATGTCAATTGGCTGCCATCTGTGGATGACTCAGTGGAGCGCGCCGTGAGTGGCGGCGCCGGCGTGTGACTAATCTAGGTGCCATCTCTCCTTGCCCACACTTGCCAGCAGGGGAGCAGAGAGTCAGGGACGAGGGAGAGAATGTTCCTGTGACTTGGCTTTAACCTTAGAAGAAGATGGCAGTGGGGGTGGGTGGGTNTTTCACCCCCATCCGCTCACCAGTTGTGCTGTGAATAAAAATGCTGTGCAGAATATTCCACAGTCAAGGTGTGAGTTGGCGTGGACGACTATCTCACAGCCCGCAGCAGCAGCAGTGACGCAGGATTTACTGCAGCTACACGCGTGCATGTGCTCGCCAGAGCGGCTGTGTGCAGGTGTTGGAGAGTGTGTGTGGGCTGTGAATATGTCTGAATACCTGTTTCTGCCTGTGTTAGCATTTTGTGTGTGTGTGTGTGTGTGTGTGTGTGTGTGAGTGAATGCTTCTGTGGTTTAGAAACGGAACAGACTTGTTTTTTAGGGCTGAAACTACCGTATATACTCGAGTATGAGCCGAGTTTTTTTAAATTTTTTTTGTTTTACTAAATTTCACAAACCAAATCGGGGGTCGGCTTATACACAAGAAATTCAAATCAGATCCCAGAGAAGGAAACTTCCAGGGTGGAAATACTACCCATTACCACTACCATGAAAATAGTTTAAATCATACCTTAGAATGAGATATTTCCTGACTAAACATCTTATTCAGCACATTTTGCGGCAGCCAGTAAGCTGTGACCCGTCAGTTATGGTAATCAGCTGCTGAAATAAATATCATGTTTACCGGCACGTGGATTATTTTCAGAAAATCAGAGGAATACTATGACAATACCCAGAAAAACAGGTAATTTGCTAAACAAATAAATTGATGGAACAACATCAGGGGGTCGGCTGAGGGAATTCCAAAACTCCGTATGGAGGAATGTCCAGAACATAGACAGACCCACATCAACTCAGGTACAGGATAATTACTGAAAACATGTAATGAGTCAGATTCTTAACAAAAAAAATAACACCATAATTACACAGCTAAATAAGCGCCGTGATAATTATAGCTCATTTGTAAAGCTTTCCTTACCTTCATCAGTGCGATTCAGATGAGGAAGAGGAGTCCAGAAAACTTAATGTTAGCTAATGTCACTTGCAGTAATCTACAATGGAGTATTAGGGTCACATCAGAGAAAAAATAAATAAAAGAAGGAGGATTTTTTTTTTTATTTTGCTTTTGAGAAAAAAGTCAAAATTTCGAGAATAAAGACGATATTTTGAGAATGAAGTTGAAATTTTGATATAGCTAAATCAAACTGCTTCACATTTAGGCTCTGATTCTACAGGGTGCCTTGTGTAGATGAACTCGTGCTTCAGAATCAGCTTTAGTAACAAATTCTGTCTCTTTTAGCGCATAAACACAGTTTGGTAATAAGTATCAGGACTTTAAAGCGATTGTGCCAAAGATTGCGTCTGTTCAGGAGGAAAAACCACACAAACTTGGAGGAAGTGGCCGCATTCCTGCAGACCGAAACAGCTGGAAATGGACAGATGTGAGGGTATCGATGGCTACATCTGCGATCAATACAAAGAGGACATGTTGGATCACAAGACACAATAAGACAAGTTGATTAAAACGCATTTCGACTTTATTCTCAAAATTTTGACTTTATTCTCAAAATTTCGACTTTACTCTTGAAATTTCAACTTTTTTCTCAAAATTATACTTCAACTTTATTCTTGAAATTTCGACTTTATTCTTGGAATTTTGACTTTAATCTCGAAATTTCGACTTTTTTTCTCGAAAGCAAAATAAAGAAAAAAAAATCCTCCTCCTTTTATTTTTTCTCTCTGATATGGCCGTAATGCTCCATCATAGTAATCAGCTGTTTACCGGTACGCGGATTATTTTCAGAAAGTCACAGGAATACTGTGACAATTTTCAGAATAAACAGGTAGTTTGCTAAATAAATGAACTGATGGAACAACATCGGGGGGTGGGCTTATACACGGGTCTCTAAACATCTAAATTTTCAGGTCAAAATCGGGCGTCGGCTTATAGTCGAGTATTTACGGTAGATGCTCCAAACAACGCGACTGTCAGAATATGAAGCCCTGCAGTCCTGGTTAATGATGTGAGAGTGGAGAGAGGAGAGCAGATAAGGATGGCTGACATGACACGTGCACACACACACACACACACACACACACAGACTGACAGGNCTGACATGACACGTGCACACACACACACACACACACACACAGACTGACAGGTCCAGGTTTATCTCCAGCGGTCATCCTGCTGGTTAAAGTTTATTCACCGGCAGGGTCACCGATCATCGCTGCCATCCACGGACACACACTGCTGAGTTAAAAGACGGCCTTGCTCGAGGACTTGAGGAAGACTCCGCTGGCTGTCGTTAGCCTCCGAGTTAACAACCAAAGCAGCTGCTGGTGCTTTAGCTGCTGTGTTTTAGCTCAGCGTGGGGTTTTCCGTGAAACACACATGTTTTTGTTCCGGATCGGTGTGTGTCCACTCAGCAACACCAGCCAAGGGACTCATTACCAATTACCATAAACCATCTTTCATTCTCATTCATTATCGTGACCACTTAATGTTATTCAAATTTGGAAAAAAAAAAAAAAATTAAAAGGAGATAATAGAGAAATGTAAATATATGGATAGAGCCCAGTTTAAGATGTAATTTCACCTGAACACTGCTCTTAAGAAAAATTTAAGATTAGATTTTTGTAATGGAGGTTGTTTGTAAATAGCTGTCTTTTTAAAGTGTGTTTTGTATGAATCCTTGCATTTTGTCTCTGTTTGCAATATGTTTTTATTTTCTTTCTTTTAGACTTAAAAACTGAATATCGCTACGGGACACGCGAGCTGTCTTTTTTTGCAGCGTCCAGTATTGTCAAACGTCTTTGTTACCACACGTGTTAAAAAAAAAAAAAAAACTGGGTTAAGAGTTGCATTTTTACACCTTTTCAACAGGATTAGAGTCGCTGAGAAACCATTCGGGACTGAAGCTTTGTCATCGGCGCGAATAGGTCGTTGAATATATGAATGATAAAGGCTACTTCCTGTTGGAGACGGCACTTAACTCTGATATGAAGACTATGTTATTCCACTGCCTCTCAGTTAGCTACACCCTGCACTCCATTATACCACGTCTCAAAACATTTGGTCCACAAAGATTAATCTTTTCTCCCTTTTTATAAGTCTATCGGGCCAGACGGAGAGAGAGAAAAAGAGAAAGAGAGAGAGAGAAAGGGGGACACATATGAGTGTGACCGTGTAAGCGCTCACCAATAAATCATTGGGTTTACACCACTCATTATCTCCCAGGCGGTCCTTTGTTTTAAAGTTGCGCTCTCCTTCACTTTCTCTCCCTCCGCCCCTCTCCTTTGTCATCCCTCTTTCCTAATTTAGCACGAGGATGCTGGCTGCTCGAGGTACGAGCATTGCCGTTCGGTTGATTTCTGCTCTTCAAAGTCACAGTATTATTTACAATGTGCATGTGTAAACAAAACCTGTTGAATTTGTTTCCCTTTGTTTGAATCATAACTGTCAGTTTTGTTATTTTATTTTATTTTTTTTGCCATTCACTTCTTCGCCGCTTCTCAGCGTAACCTACTGGCACCAGCTACAATGGAAATAACGTTCCACCAGTTTGGAAACTACCGCATATTGATAAATAAAATTTTTCCCATGGAACTTGTTCTTGAGTGATGCTCTTTTTTTTCCATCTTCTTTAGTCGAGTCTGATTTTCTCGTCTCGCTGACCACCTTGGCATAAACCAGTCGCCCACACTCGCAGCACTTCCCCTCCCAGCCCCCCTAAACCTTCACCTCAGGGGTCAGAGCTGCACAGATGGGTTTGTTCTGATACATTAGTCAGATTGAAATCACAAGCAGGCTTCATAAATTCATATTCGGAGGGTATGGACACGCCTTTTTGCATAGCAACTAATATCCACATCAACCCTCGCTGCCCCGGTGTCCTCCAAAATTACATTTCTCCATACATGATTAAATCGGATTGGCTACAGTCGGCATTTCCATTGCGTTTGTCTGAAATTACAGGCTGCGTTTATCCAGCTGAGGAGTAAACTGGCTGAAAGCAGAGATGGCATGAAATGTTATTAAAGTGATGGAGGCATTTCCACTGACAAACACATCAGCGTTTGTGAGCTTTCGTGTGGCTGATGATGTGAGCGGAGACGGAGTGGGCGAGCAAAGAGTGATGGCAGGAGAGAGAGAGAGAGAGAGAGAGAGNACCTCACCCTCACTCTTTCTTTCTGCGCCCCAGGGCAGGTACGTTCATCTGGTTTCCTGGCTCGGTCCCGTGACGCCTCCATAGATCCATGTTACTGTGGGTTTATTAAAACCTTCCCCCCACTGAGCTACTGTATGTGACTGCACATTTGTGAGGGGGTGTGTGGGTGTGTGTGTGTGTGTGTGTGTGATGCGCCACGGGGTTCTTTTGTTGTTCTACATTGTAAAATAAGGCAATATTCCAGCCGCGGCATGCATTGCAGCATTTTTCTGCGCATCCCAGAGATCATTTTCAAATCAAATATTAGTTTCAGTTTAGCTTTGAGCTCTTCACCATGGCGATGCAGGAACTTGAATTTGCTTTAAAGGACCATACCGGCCATTTTGCATGTTTCAGCCTAATATATTCAATCTTCGTACATGTAATGTTACTGACAATCATTTCCCAAAGCATACTACTGGAAGAGTGAATTAAAAATGTTTTTCCTACCTTCCAGACCTCCATTGGTTTCACTTCATTCTGCTATTAAAATCAACTTGTTGATACTGTAAACGTTCTTGGGATAGGTAATCCATCATCACCAACAAGACGAGTATTCAGGTTTTTTAGAAGTTATGTAATTTTAGCACTTAAGCGCAATAAAAAGTGTGGAGTGAATGTATGCCTCCACCGGGGAATATAGTCCCAAAAGAAGACCTGCGTTTATGGAAAAATTTAAAGGACCGTGACTTCATAAGGCTGTGTAACTATTAGCAGGAGAAACATGGATTTTTAAGGTGGGTGTATCACTTGAATATTTGATTTTGAAAGATTAAGAGATTTTGCAAAATATCAGGAAAGCTGAAATACAGTTTTATCCTTTGGAAAATGATTGTCATTAACGCTACATGTATGAAAACTGAATATATTAGGCTCAACATACAAAATGGATGGTATGGTCCTTTAATATGAGATAGGT
Source organism: Lucifuga dentata (assembly GCA_014773175.1). Lineage (NCBI taxonomy): Eukaryota > Metazoa > Chordata > Actinopteri > Ophidiiformes > Bythitidae > Lucifuga > Lucifuga dentata. The sequence continues at coordinate 82,568 of VXCM01003830.1, read as the reverse complement.
TCTACCATCCTGTATTATCTGAAGCCTCTTCAGCACTGTAATGATACTCACACTCCTCTTCCAAGTTCAGCTGTTTTCATTAATTACAGAATCTGTGTTGTTTGTGTGCTTACACCAATAAATTTGCATGCTCATGAATTTTCTCTGAATATGTATTCCCTCACTGTAAACACTTTAACGTGTAACATGATGGCTCACATGTATTTATAGATTGAACAATTCACATGAGAAAGCAACAGCTGCCAGCAGTTTCAGGTGCTTTGGGAACAATTTAACTTACACTCATTTTCAGCCGTGACCATGAATACTAATAGTGAAAAGAGTTTCAAAGGATTTTCCACTTAAATTTTTAGAACAATTTGTAATGTGGAAAAAAAAAATAAATCACTTGAGAGTTTCATATATTGAATTTTGAGTCACTAAGACCCACAGGGAGGAAACAGAGCAGAGCAAACTTGTAGATTTATTTGTGAAAATGGAGTTTGCCATCCTGACAAAAATTACAGAATATAAATTTATAGTGTTGTAGAACATCGTAATTACTTTCAAAGTGATGTAAGCTGAATGAGCGTGAGGTCTTTTCAGGTGAGGAAGCATAAATTCATGTTTTTTTTTCCCTGAGTGAGTCATTTATCAGGGTTTATGGTGCTGCTTGTTTGCAGGAGACGGTTGTACATTTGCATCCTTTGCTTATCGCTTAGTGAGCTGCTGCATGGTTGAACAGATGATCTGTCCTTCCTCTCTCTGCAGCAGCTGTGCAGGTCTGAGCTGAAGCTTTCAGCCATTATGAGCGAACACACAGGTCGCGAGTCCATCATAAAGACAAACTCAGTCCCACAGGCCATGAAAGTCCCCAGCAAACTGCAAGAGACATAAGACAAACCAATTTAATAACAGGCAAGTAAACATGTCCTCCATCACCATAGTATTGTCTTTAAAGGACGATACCGGCAATTTTGCGTGTTTGAGCCCAATAAATACAACCCCATACATGTTACATTACTGATAACCATTTCCCAAAATATAATACTGGAGCAGTAAATCTTAGAATTGTTTTTCCTACCTTCCAGACTGCCATTGGTTTCAGTTCATTCCTGTATGCCATACCTCTTCAACTTACGGCCCGTGGGCCAGTCCGGCCCCGACTATATTTTATCTGGCCCTTTGTTTGATTTTAACATTAAATTTAATAATAAAAAAAAAAGAAATCGTAAAAATTCTTTTTGACAAGAATGTCCTTGTTGTATTTCCTCCTCTTTATGCCCCCAGATGACGACAGATTCAGCATGAACTGCTACTCTGCTAACTTTTCAGCATATTTTAACAAAGCTACACATGTTTCTCTCTACTTTAAAGAAGAGAAAAGTCGACCTTGAAAACAGAAGTTCTGATGAGCAGACTGAGAAATATCTGTTTGTAAACGTCGGAACAAAGCCAGTGTGTTTGTTCTGTAACGAGTCACTCACCGTGATTAAAGAACACAGTTTTAGAAGGTACTTTAAGACCAGGACCCGAACTTTGAAAATAAGTTTCCAGCAGGCTCGGACGCTCGCCGACATGAAGAGCAGGACCTAACAGCAGAGACGAGCTAGCATAGTCCGGTCCTTTCCGAGCCAGAGAGGCTGCAGCGGCGTCCATGCTGCATGGATTCTTACAAAAAAGAAAAAGCCGTTCATGCTGAGACTGAAAGATGCGTGATAGCTGCTTTAGAGGACGTGCTGACAGACGATAAAGTAAGGAAGGATGGATTTTCAGCTCATTGTTATGCATTTTATTCATTATGTTTCAAAAGTGATTTTTTTCACATTTTGTATGTGAATTGATATGATACTTTAAGTGCTTTGATGAAGGTTCTCAGTCATCCAGGCAGTAGATATGTTGTATGAAAACTCAAGTTTTCATTTATTTATTCATTTATTTGTTTATTTTTACTTTTTATTTTAAATAAAAAAAACTTGAATCCAGTTGACCTGACTGAGTTTTCATATAACATATTTTAAGTTTTCCATGTTCACATAAGTACTAAGATCAGATCATTTCTCTGAAAAACGTTTGGCTCCCGTACATTTTACATTTGGAGAATCATAACAAAACAGTTGAACAGCCCTGCTGTACGCCGTAAAAATCAACTTGTAGATACTTGAAATGTACTGAGATAAATAATCCATCACACGATGTCTGTTCAACTTTTTTTTGTCATAGTGACTTCATTTAACTGGTCCAACATGGAGCCACATGGAAGAAAATGTATGTCTCCTCCAGAGAATATAGTCTCAGGAGAAATTAAAAATGACCGTCCCTTCTACTTTCAGACGTTGAGCAGGAGAAACGTTGAATTTTAAGGTGGATGTATCATCTGAACATCTTGAAAGATTAGGGGATTTGACAAAATGACAGGAAAACAAAATATAGTTTTATGTTTTGGAAAATGGCAGTAAGATAACATGTATGTGGGTACTTTTTATCAGGCTTAAACATGTAAAATCACCGGTACGGTCCTTTAAGAGCGGGAATTTATTTTTATGCCGCTCCATGTCTTTAGGAGGTGTAGAATGGTTGCGAGTTTCCTGTTACCTGAGGGGCTGGTGTGTGAGTTGGAAGTGGCTGTTAGTTTATTTAACGATAGGAAGAAGGTAAAAAGGCGGTGAAGGAGATGTACACTTATCTAGTCATTCAGAACAGTCAGGAAGGTGAAGAATTTTCTCCATTTATTCCATAATTGCAGAGTTTAGACATGCTCCAACAGCAGGAAGTAGTTTATGAGCTAAAATAAAAATTGATCTCCGCCCGCCGGCCTCTCAGTAGCGATACAATGGCCATGTGACATTTGGCCGAACGATGGCCAGGAGGAAATATCAGAAAAGACACAAAAACAAACTGAATCACAGCGTCTGGAGTCTTGCAAGCCATTGTTTTGATGAAGTATAGTGGGGCCTTTAGGGTTTCCAGAGCAGAGAAAACCAGAACGCCCAGAGAAACCTCACACAGACACACAACACGCTAACTCACAGACAGAGAACACGCTAACCCCACAAAGCTGGCCCCTCTCCATTCAAACCCAGGAATTTCTTGCTGTGAGGCACAGACTTGGGTAGTAACAGAATACATGTAACCGCATTATGTAATCAGGATACAAAAAAAAAAAAAANAAAAAAAAAAAAAAAGTAACTGTATTCCATTACAGATTCTGATTACACTTTTTTCATTTTATTATTCTTTTTTATATTATTTTTATATTTTTATATTATTTTATATTCTTCTTCTTCTTCTTCTTATTATTATTATTATTATTATTATTATTATTCAGTTTTTAGTTTTTTTTTACAGTTCTGATTACAGATACATTTAGTAGAAAATGGGGATTACCTTCAGGATTACAGCTGAAACATGATCAAGAACGATTTTCTTCCAAACACGCATGCGTACATAACATCCTTCAACAGATGAATGTTTACGAGCGTCGCCATGGACACCAGTCAAAAAAAAAAAAAAAAAAAAAAAAAAATGCTTTTACTGCGTGGCAATTTTGCCACAATTTTGTCTTTAAGGCAGAAAGTGGAATGACGTCACAGCAATTTATGTCTTCCAGCTGTAAAATACTGTCAGCAAGACCAACCGCTACGCTAGCTACACAGACGCCAGCTAGCCAAAGCTAACGTTAGCCAGCATTTCAATATCACAACTACCAATTATTATTATTATTATTATTATTATTATTGTAGTGACTCTGAATGAAGCACAGAAAGATGTTGTTAGTTTGTGATTTATTAAACAGAAAAAGAAAGGTCATAGCAACCCGCAACAGTCAATCAGCATCTTTTTTTTTTTAAGCTTCTGATTTGTTAAAAAAAAAAAAAAAAAAAAAAATACTGTGGATGCTCTTAATCCATGTACAAAAAATTTAGAACATTTTGTTTTTACTTAATAAAAGAGCCAGATTTAATTTTTGCTTTAACTGTTCTGTTCTGTAAGCCTATAATTTAATTTAGAAATGGAAAGTCTACTGCCTGAATATAATTTTCATGTCCCCATTTTCTTTCCTAAAATTATCTTACATTAGAATACACTTAAATAAAAGTCTATATGAAATATATAAAAGTCATCTTATTGATTGAAGTAATCCAAAAGTAAAGTAATCAAGTTACATTACTTTAATATTGCAGTAGTTGGATTATGTTACTGATTACATTTTTTAGCAGGTAATTAGTAGCTGTACCAGATTACATGTTTAGAATAACCCTCCCACCCAGGTGAGGCTACAGTGCGAAGCAACAAGCCACCATCTCTCCCTGCACTATCCACACCTGGTTAGCCAACTCAGATGTGTTTAGCCAGTCACAAGATGGAAAATATGCAGGATTGAGAACCATTGGTCTCAACCTGAAGGCATTTTTCTCCTCTGATGGAAAATAAAGTTGTCAGTGAGAGAAGTAAAGTGATACTCAGCCAGAGGAGGGAAAAAAATTCAACAACACTGGTAAGATCCTTTAACGTTGTAAGTTGGCTCTGCATCTTAGTTTCCCCTCACGTTATTTCACACACTCCGCTCCCACATAAAATCTGCTGCATGTGCAGACACCAGCCTCAATCTGTTGAAGCAGGCAAGTTCAAACTCTGCAACTTCTCATCTGTGACGGTGCATCCAAAGCGGAGCTCCTCAGTAGCTTTTAAGTGATTTAGTGTGCTATATCCCAAAGTTATTTCATATAGATCGCAAAGGAGACTCGTAATTCACACCAGAATCAATATGACATGCTATGGAACATGTCCTTTCTCATGTAATGCACATATACATTTTTAATGAGTTAATGCATCAGTTGCCATTCATAAATAATGCAGGCATGCTAATGCCTTTCATCAAATGCTGCTCACCAAATATCAAGTAGAATTTGGTCAATCTTGGCCACAGGCGAAACCTGAAACTGCACAAGGAAAAGGAAAGCGAGAGAAGAAAAGGCATGGAAGGAGAGTTCATTAGTCAAAGAGTAACATATGGATTGTTCATGAAAGAACTAATTAATGTGAATCAACTTCTAATCAATGGGGGGAACTGTATCTAAACAGCGTTCCTTTTTAATCCGTCAGAGAACCAGGAAATGGAAATTCCACCAGCACATCTTGGTTCTCTTGGATTATGGTATGCTTCATCTTTTTGTTTCATTACACACACTCACTTCAGCAATACAGGCGCATACACACACACACACACACACACACACACACACACACACACACGTCAGCCACATATTGATGGCATTATTATGACCAGAACATGCCTGATCAGGCCTGGGCTATGGCAGGGATCCAGGTCTGACCGAGACTCATCAATCACTCTGGGAATGAGAGAACCTAAGAGAGTTACGCACATAAATGCACACACCCACATACGCACACACACACACACACACACACATACACATACACACTCATTTGGGAGAAATAGCTGGAGCTGCTGGCTACAGGGTCACAGGTGTGGAGAGGAAGTGGGAATTATTTCCTTTCTTTGTCTCCTCCCCTTTAAAGAGAAACAGCTCCCTCTCTCCCTCCGTCCCCCTGACTCCTTTGAAAACATCGCATTTCCATCCACATTTGCTTCACCAAATTTAAAACCCACATTTTACTCGCCCCCTCAGCATCAGCGGTCCTCTCCTCCTCCGTCTCCTACTCTCAATTAGGCCGTGCCTTCAATTTCAGCATTATCTCTGCTGGCCATTTATATAACATGACTCCAAACGCATTTGCACAATTTTCCAATTACACTATTGTGCCTTGAAGCTTTACTTCTTCCTGTGGCTCTCATTTCCCCCCATTTCACTCAAACTACTCTTGATGTTTAACACTACAAACTGTAAACCGTGCATATACAGACATGTTTACAGTTTAGAGTAATGGCCTCTTTTTCTTTCTTTCTGCATTGTCGTGTTTGTGAAAAGGCTTTTTCCTCACATGATTTGTGCCGCGGCCTTGGCTGACAGACAGGTATGTGAAAGGTGAGAGATGTATTGGGCATGTCTGGAAATGCAGTTAAATGACCCTTTCAGGTCTTAAATACAAGAACATGCTACTCAGGAAACGATTGCATGACAATATTGACTGAAAACCTGAGACTCCTGAACAAAAATCTGGAGATATTGAATGAATGAAGGTCTGAGAATATGGATTGATATATGAGAATATTGAATAGAAACACAAGCATATTGAATGAAAACCTGAGAATATTGAGTGAAGCACAATAGTGGTGCCATTTTGTTTCCAATATGTCACGTTAGTAGACTGTACGGCACAAATATATGGTGCCAACAATCTTAAAGGACCAAACCATCCATTTTGCATGTTTGAGCCTAATATATTCAATTTTCATACATGTTATGTGACTGACGGCGTATCAGTATACACAGGTAAAACGGTTGGTATTAGACCTTTAAGGGTGATAATATGTTCAGACTCAAGTTCATCATTATACAATATAATTATATAATTATTAATTAATAATATATTAATATTAATATATTAATATTAATCCATCAATTAGTCCATTAATATTAATATTAATAATGTAATATGATTTTTTTAAATTTTATTTTGTTTTATTTTATTTTATTTTTTGATGAAAGAAATAATGAATTTCAGATCCACACTCCTTACCAGTTGGTGGCGGTGTTGCACCATGTTGTTGTTTGCCAACTGCCATAAATTCTTAAAAAAGAAGAAGAAGAAGATCGGCAGCTTTTCACGATCTGATGTCCTGGATTTTCTCTAAAATTGAATAATGGCGATAAAAACAAATCATGGATTATTTTCCAGAACACGTTTGTCTTCAAAACTACGGTAAGGTTATAAATTTATTCCATATTTTAGCAGTGTTTTGGTCAGCTGAAAGTTACGGTTTGTTTACTAAAAAGTGCATAAGTAGCCTGTTGAAAGTTTTATTGGCATGTATTCAGAGTTTTCGTTGTTTTGTCTTATTGCCATGCTAGTAAATATTTATTTATTTATTTATTTATTTATTTATTTATTTATTGTGGGGAAACAAAATGTTAAAACAGTTTTTAAATGTCTTTAATGGCTACTGTTTCGAGCGAGACGTACTTCCGGTCAGTGGCTTCAGGCGGTAGACATATTTACTGATATCAAAAAACCATAACAGGTATAAATTTGTAATTTATCATTTGCTGCTTAAGAGGTAGTGATTATTTAGAGACCTAAATTTGGATTATTGAGTGATTAGTTTTATTTATTGATCATGTTGTATGTGTAAACAGGTTGCGGACAGCAGCGTCTACGCCACCAGGGGGCCTGCGGTAAGATCCAGATTGACATCCAGGTACGTTTTTTTTTTGACGTTTTTGTCTCTTTCCCCACCGCTAAGGTATTAAACTTCTTAAAAAAAAATAAAATCACATGTGTATCCTATGATGGATTAACAACAGGTACATTTTAGCCTAGGTCCAGATTTGATCAGTTGTGGTGGATTAAAATAGGGTCACATTTATGGTGTTGCTGTACATTTACAGCTGAAGGACCATACCACCCATTTTGCATGTTTGAGCCTCATATATTCAATTTTCATACACATAATGTTACTGACAATCATTTCCCAAAGAATAAAACCGTATTTCAGCTTTCCTGATATTTTTCAAAATCTCTTAATCTTTTTAAATCAAATATTCAAGTGATACACCCACCTTAAAAATCCATGTTTCTCCTGCTAATCGTTACGCAGCCTTATGAAGTGACGGTCCTTTAAATTTTTCCATAAATGAAGGTCACTCCACACTTTTTATTGCATTTAAACGCTAAAATTACATAACTTCTAAAAAAAAAAAAACCTGAATACACGTCTTGTTGGTGATGATGGATTACCTATCCTAAGAACGTTTACAGTATCAACAAGTTGATTTTAATAGCAGAATGAAGTGAAACCAATGCAGGTCTGGAAGGTAGGAAAAACATTTTTAATTCACTGTTTCAGTAGTATGCTTTGGGAAATGATTGTCAGTAACGTTACATGTCTGAAAATTGAATAAACAAACATGCAAAACAGCCGATATGATCCTTTAAGACTAGAAACATGCATTTGTCACCAATGTGTGGCTAAGATAACGCTGATTTGGGAACATTAGTGCTTTTGATACATTTTCTTAAGGAAGAACAGGATGTCACTACTGCATAATGAATTTGCATGATAAACCTTTTTTCTTTGTGACTTGGTGGAGGTATGATCTCTCCGAGCCTCTAGTTTGCAATGAATTGAGATCATGTGTGCGCTTTTGTCATAACATAATTATTTATTATTTTTGCAACAAAAATAATCATACTAGGAATAATAATGTTTTAGTTTTGTAATTCTTTTTATTTTTTATCAATATTTTTACACTGTTTCTACTGATTATGATGATATGGTCAGTGGTAGTAGCAGTGCTGCGCTTGTACATAGTAGCAGAAATTAATATTGGTATATAATCTTACGTTCGATCTTAAAGCTACAGTAGATGCGTTCTTCGGCAGGTCGTGCTCTTGCGGTGTAAATCTGTTCCAGCTGATCATAAGCTGTTTGTATCCATGAGTGAACACTGTCTGTTATGATTAGAAAGAGCTGCACTTTGGCCTCTCTGGGGTGGCCGCTTCCAGCTGACTGGCCTATTGTATCAGTTCCTGGAAACCCAAGCTAATACGAGCGTTGGTGACCACCCATCTGCATACAAACTGACCTAAATACTGGGCAACATCTGTGGGGGCAGAGAGGGTGGATGCTGATGGTTTGTGTGTGTNTGTGTGTGTGTGTGTGTGTGTGTGTGTGTGTGTGTGTGTGTGCGTGCGTGTCCTATATATGTATTGATGCCTGCATTTCATTCTGTGGAGCAGTGAAGGACGATGTCACCCGTCCCCAAAAACAGCAAAGCTTTTATATCTGAGCAAAGGCAGCTGAGAAGTTAAAAGTTAAGACTGAGAAGATGTGCCTGTGTGTTTCCTGCGAGGCTGCAGCACAGCGGTTGACATGATGCATTAGAGAATCCCTCCATGAAGGGTCACTACCCTAAACATGTGACCTAAGTCCTGCCCCACTTTTAAGCGTGCCACTGGAGAGCCAGCAGATTTCACTCACTTCTATTCTCTTAGAGGCTGTGACAGCTTGAGAACGCCATGCTCTTGCGTTTTGGGGTGATCTACGGTGTCGATCACTTCCTTTGCAGCAGTACGAACAGCTTTGGGGGAGCATTGTTACCGGGGCAACTCATTTTCCCACACGCAAGCTGACATCAGTGAGACATCAGTGGAACGCGGGGGGGGGGGNGGGGGGGGGGGGCGTCTGAATATTCATGAAGGGCAGGGACTCATTTCAGCCCGATGAACACTCGCCCTCTCTCTCTTTTACACACACGCGCACACATATACACACACACAGAGTTACAAAATCATACACACACACAAGAAGTGCAAGGACTTGTTCCATACCAGTGGGCACATACTCATCTCACGGCTCACTGCACTCATTCATATCAAGAGCGCATGCTCATTACACAGAACGGCAGTACACACACACACACTCACACACACACACACACACACACACTAGACTTTAAGCATCATGTAGGTCATACAAGTTCTTTCAAAAAGATGTAATAAACATTTGAACAATCTTGCTTCATACTGGCAGCTTATGATTCTATTAACTCAATAAATGTTTCATTTCTTGATTTATTAGAAAATAAGTGCTGAAAATGGCTTCAGGCTAAATCTGCCATATGCAAAACATGCAATGAGAAGAGACGGCTCAGCTTCCAGCAGATGGTTCGTAGCTCCACGAACAGCTGGATTCATGTTCCTTGTTCACGCAGACATTGTTTGACATCGTGATTATTAAACAGGCCTGTTTCAGCACTCTTCCTCCTCGGCATTATTCTGATATTGGTATGCAGAAGGACCGTGAGAGGAGGAGGANGGGGGGGGGGGGGGAGGAGTAGTGGACGGTGCGATGAGAGGATGGACTTAGATGTGATGAGAGGCTGAGGCCAGTCAGTCAGTCTGGACGTTTGGCACAGAGACAGCAGATTCCATTTCCATGCCAATCTGCCTTGTCTCTTTCTGAATCGGACTTGACCTTCACAGGCTGATGACTCTAGAGGCCTGGGACTGGGAGACGCGCTCTACCTAAAACCAGACACACACACACACACACACACACACACACACACACACACACACACACAGATATGTTACCGCACGAACACTCATCATGCACAATGGGAAAAACATTTCCCTTGGTGCACTGGCGTCTGTATTTGCACATATGTAGGCGTGCACAAGCGGGAATGTACACACACTCACACTCACACACAAAAGCTGAAATGATTGGAAAAAATTTCTGCCTTGATTTACTGTAAAGGAGCGATACAAAGGATTGAAATGAGACCAGATCGTCTGTAGAGAGCCAACCCTCAACGCAGATGGCTCTGTTTTTCATCTTCGCTCTCGTGAGATCTCATTTTCTGTGCTCTCTTCAGCAATTTTCACCGTTTTTTTCTTTATTCAAGTTTGTTTCCATAAAACACCAACGGAATCCAGTTCAACAAAACAAATAACAAACAAAACAAATGACTCTCCAGAGGCTTTTTTCAGTCCTCCCCCCTGCANCCCCAGCCCACATGTTTGAACCCAGACTTAAATAGACCTTCACTAGTCGTCTGATGAAAGTGGCTCCAGGCCCTCTGGTTAATTGAGCACCTTTAATGAGTGTCAAGCTATGGTGGTCATTAAGCTGCGGGGCTGCTATGGGTCACCAGTGGGGTGGGGAGGGGGGGAGGTAGGGAGAAAAAGAGACAAAATGAACGAACGAACTTTAGCTGTAGTATATTAAAGGGCCATACAACCCATTTTGCATGTTTGAGCCTAATATATTCAGTTTTCATACATGTTACGTTACTGACAATCATTTCCCAAAGGATAAAACCGTATTTCAGCTTTCCTGATATTTTGCTAAATCTCTTAATCTTTCAAAATCAAATATTCAAGTGATACACCCACCTTAAAAATCCATGTTTCTCCTGCTAATAGTTACACAGCCTTATGAAGTCACGGTCCTTTAAATTTTTCCATAAACGCAGGTCTTCTTTTGGGACTATATTCCCCGGTGGAGGCATACATTCACTCCACGCTTTTTATTGAGCTTAAACACTAAAATTACATAACTTCTAAAAAAACCTGAATACACGTCTTGTTGGTGATGATGGATTACCTATCCCAAGAACGTTTACAGTATCAACAAGTTGATTTTAATAGCAGAATGAACTGAAACCAATGGAGGTCTGGAAGGTAGGAAAAACATTTTTAATTCACCGTTCCAGTAGTATGCTTTGTCAGTAACGTTACGTGTATGAAAACTGAATATATTAGGCTCAAACACAAAATTCTCGGTATGGTCCTTTAATCTGAACTGCAGTTACTAGTTAATTTTCAGATTTATATTTTAAATTTAATCTATGAGCTACAGTTCATTTTTCCCAGCCTATTACAGTTATAAAGGAATTGTTGGGGAATTTATGTTGTTGCGCAGCATCATGGATTCAACTGACCTGAAAGCAGAAAAATACCCACAATTTTTGGGTGAAACTTTATTTATTAAATTTTGGTGAATTTTTATTTAGCACACACTCTTTAAAAGGTACAAGACACAAGATTTTCACACTACTGGATTAAAATACTGTCACCAATTTTAGGATTTTTTTTTTTTAACTTCTATGTCAAAATAAAGGGGACATATTATGCTTTTTGATATTTTATCTTATTTTTTAAATAGTGTAATATAATATAATACTTGTCAAAGTAGCAAAACTTGAAGTAACATCAACAGAAATGCATCCAGCAGCCCAAACCATCGTTTTTGATTGGTGCTTCTCTTCTGTAACATGTTGATGTCAACGTGTAACACGTGAAGTACCTGTATCTCACAGTCCATTTGGTGTAGCTAGTTAAAGGGCCATACCTGTGATTTTGCATGTTTGAGCCCAATAAACCAGCATAAACATTACATTCGTATACCAACCATATTCCACAACATACTACTGGGATAGCAGATTTTCAAATTGTTTTTCCTACCTTCCAGGCAGCCATTGGTTTCAGTTCATTCCAGTACATTTTAAGTAATCAATTTATAGAGATCTGAAACATGCTTCAGATATGTAATATTTTTATTTGTTTTCAAAATTACTTAATTTAACTGGTCCAACACGGAGCTACATGGAAGGAAATCTATGCCAGCACCAGGGAATATTAGTCCTAGGAGAAAACAGGCTTTTACAGATAAATTAAAACGCCCGTGCATGTTATTGAATTTTTAAGGTGATTTTTACCATCTGAGCATTTAATTTTGAAAGATTAGGGGATTTAGCCTTTAAGTATAACACCTTACTATTATTAAGTACAGTTTTGACTGGAGGACCTGTACGTGTTATGGAATATTTTTATCTACTGTGGCATCAAATATGAAGTAAAGTATTTGAGTACTTCTTTACTGCATTGCCGTAAACAGCTGTTGTATGTTTGTGTGTGAGCTATCCATATGATGTTGTGCATGAATTTATTTATGCGCACCGCCTTAGGCTTGCACCTGTCCTGCAAACTATGCCTGAGATAAAGAAGGCAGTGACCATATGGGTGAAATCTCTTTAGTATCTACTGTCCAGATCAAAAACCGCCTCCCTTCATCTCAGCCACTTTTCTGCCTTCAGCACCTTCTGTATGAACAAATCTAATAAACAAGCTCGGGAAAATAGAAAAATATTACTCAGTTTTGCACAAGCCTGCTAAGCTGTCTGTCATTTTCCATCTGTCTCTTATGATTTAGGAACCTCGGGCAGCAAATGACCAGAATCATCTCGTCTGTCACTGCTGATAGGAAAGAGATTTTTTGCTTTTATGCATTTCAGACGATCATGAACACATCTTTAGAGGCTCGCATTTACTGCTGATGACCTCATTTCAAAAGAATATTGCAAACACAATGTCCTTGTTTGTTATTTTGTGTACTGTGCAAACGCCCCTCAAGGGTATACACAGACTCCAACATGCTCAGGCACGTGCACACATGTGCACACACACACACACACGCACGCACCTTAAGCCTCTGTGTTATTGGATTGAAATGGAGCCCACCACACATTTCCTTGGAGTATTGATTTAATCAACTGTGTATCATGTTGAGACCCGTATCATCTGATGCAACACATACCAGCAGCAGCAAAAAGGAGCGATCCATCACCATTTAGCTGGACAGGCTCTTGTATCTAAACACGGAACCATTACGCATGGTTTAACATGGACACTTTGACCCCTGCGAGGTGACAAGGTCAATGACATCATTAGACAGGAGTCAGTCTGTGCGGCGGAGCAAAACTAATTGCTATCAGACCTCAATCACAACTAATAACTGCTTAGATTTGTTTCGATATTCATATCATCCACTTCTAATATCCTTACAGATTTGTTGTCGTTTCCAGAGCGACACAGGGAGACGTCGCTTTGCACCTCATTTCAGTTTGTTGCTACGGTTGCTTTAGAAGATCCCTTTATCCTGAGGCTCTGTTAGTCTATTCAAAGGTAGCTAAGCTTACAAAATAGCTGGAGGGTGATTTCCCACACACACACACACACACAGATAAAGCCCAGACTTTAAAAATCACTTTCAAAGCCAGCTCTCGGCTCCAGATGCTTTGAAGCCCAGAAGAAGAACTTGAAAAACCTCTGCATGATAATCAGAAGTCTCTGGAGTCTAACAGAGATATCGGGACTCCGTTATCCCTCTTTAATCTGAAGTCTCCTTGGTGTGATTCCGTGCTTCTTGTCCGTGGTTGCGCTCTTAACCCGGTCTTGTCGCACCAACCTGAAGCAGCCCTGAAGGCGCCACACACCGCCGTACCCATCATGGCTTTGTCAGCGACCTCACTGGACCGTGAACGCAGACAGACCACTCCGGAATGTCGGCAGGCCCGGTATCGACCTACATACGCAAATGATGCANAACGCAGACAGACCACTCCGGAATGTCGGCAGGCCCGGTATCGACCTACATACGCAAATGATGCACACACACACACACACACACACATGCGAGCTGAAGTAACTTGATCCAATGACACAGGAGCTGCCTCAGTGTGTGGCTAACTGCCTTATCTCCCTCTGGCCGCGCTCCTCTTTCCTCTCAACATTCTTTCAGGTATTTGGCCGAGACCTTTTCTCTTTGTCTGCCCTTTTCAAAGACCTGCTTTATGCCGGGAGTCCTGCAGCCATTGAGCTGCAAACCCTCACTACCTCTCTCTCTCTCTCTCTGTCTTTCTCTGCCCACACATCTCCTTATCCACCTGTCTGACTGTACCCCCCCGCCTTCTTCCACACTTTCTCTTTCTCACCCACACCCTGTCTCTCACTTTCCTCTCTCTTCCACTCTAATTTCTTTCTCTGTTCCAACTCAGCATTGAAGCTACCATGCCACCTGTGCCGAGTCTCACAGGTGTGTGTGTGTGTGTGAGTGTGTGAGAGTGGAGTCCAGGTGTCATTGACATGGGAGTGAATTAAAGGACCATACTGGCCATTTTGCATGTTTGACCCTAATATATTCAATTTTCATACGTTACATTACTGACAATCATTTCCCAAAGGATAAAACCGTATTTCAGCTTTCCTGATATTTTGCTAAATCTCTTAATCTTTCAAAATCAAATATTCAAGTGATACACCCACCTTAAAAATCCATGTTTCTCCTGCTAATAGTTACACAGCCTTATGAAGTCACGGTCCTTTAAATTTTTCCATAAACGCAGGTCTTCTTTTGGGACTATATTCCCCGGTGGAGGCATACATTCACTCCACGCTTTTTATTGAGCTTAAACACTAAAATTACATAACTTCTAAAAAAAAATCTGAATACACGTCTTGTAGGTAATGATGGATTACCTATCCCAAGAACGTTTCAAGTATCAACAAGTTGATTTTAATTGCATAGCAGAATGTATGCCTCCTCCGGGGAATATAGTCCCATAAGAAGACCTGTGTTTATGGAAACATTTAAAGGACCGTGACTTCATAAGGCTGCGTAACTATTAGCNTTGAAAGATTAAGAGATTTTGCAAAATATCAGGAAAGCTGAAATACAGTTTTATCCTTTGGGAAATGATTGTCAGTAACGTAACAAGTATGAAAACTGAATATATTAGGCTCAACCATGCAAAACGCGGTATGGTCCTTTAAGGTTGGTTGGGCTAATGGGACCTGTGATCTGGTCTTTGAAGTGGCAGGTGGAGTATTTCTAAATACATACGGAGGAGGATTGTAATCAGTGTGTGTGTGTGTGTGTGTGTGTGTGTGTGTGTGTGTGAAGGGCCATCTAGCATCTTCAGAAGCAGCAGAATAATCTGTCATAGGATAACTGACTAGTGATCACACTTCAGAAAGCAATTGCACCCCCGCTACCTACACAAATGCTATTTGCCAGAGTGATCTATGGATTATTGTGCACGCCTATACGAACGCAATCAACACAATACCTTTGCAGCTTTTTGGAGAGCTTTCAGACTAATCATCTCTGACAAGTGGAACAAAACAATTTAATACAGGGCTGATTTCACATCTGAGTGGTGCATCATTTACATAAGCTTTTCACAGTCTGCTCACTGAGCTGCGACAGGCATGTGGCGCGTCCAGAGAGACCGGAAGCCCGCCCCAGATACTCCACCCCCCCCTCCGCTGTCTGACTTCACCAAGGAGAAGGGACACATGCAAAGGCTCATTAAGATACACGTGTGTGCACAGCTTAGCCCACATCCACACTGTCTCTCTCATGCACACACTCACATGTGTGCTCATGCATGTGGACACACACACACACACATGGAGTGTCCTGTGGTGAGCAGTGAGAGGAAGCAATGGTGAGTCTCTTTGCTGACTTAATGTCTTTTAACAGTTTGGCTCCAGGATCAGGAGCTGGTCAGAGCTGAGCTAAAGCCAGAACTGGGCCTGATCATCTGTGACGGCAAGAAAAACCCGAGGCGGAGTGTGTGTGTGCATGTGATGTGTATGTGTCCTCCCTCTCACTCTCTCTCTTTCCCTACTTTTTCCTCTCTCTCTCTCTCTCTCTCTCTCTCTCTCTCTCTCATTTTCTCTCTTTCCATCTCCCTTAATCTGCATGTGTGTGCATAATGTGTGTGGATGTGTATGTGTGTGTGAGATGCTTCACTCCTTAGGCTACAGGAACAGAAACACCAGCAGACTGAATTATCCTGGACAAAGCCATCGACAGAAGCATTAAAGTGACAATAGACTATTTACAGCACAGTCCTGATTCACTCTGCTGCCTAATATACAGGATACATCAATATCCTGGAGGATGCTTGAAGCTCATTCTGCAGAGCATCGTCGTGGAATTAGCATAGCGTGCGGCCACACACACACACACACACACACACACTCATACGCTCGCACTTTCGAAGAAGAAACTACTAACTGGTGCTGACTTTGAGGCAAACGGGGGAATGGAGCAGAGCAAGGAAATAACTGCTGCTGTGCTTGAGTAAGTTTCTCTCAGCAATGAGGAGAAGAGATTGCTGTGTCCCCCCCCCCGCAGAGCGCTGCCTCTCAGGTGGCCGTCAGGACACCAAGTCACCTTGTCATTTAATATCAGGCGCACTAGAACAGCTGCACATTAACGGTGTTAATACTGGCGGGGGTTGGTAGCTTAATTGCAAGTGTCTGTACATTGGGAAAAAAAAATCCCCTACAAGAAAAGATGTGAAATATTCTAGTAATTGGGTGAAATTTTCTCATGTTAAATTTTTTAAAAAATGCCAATGGGGGAAAGTGAAAGTGACTTAAGATTTCATGAAACTAGCATAAACATTTAATCACTGATCTTTACTGAAACTGGCTTCAGTCTAAGTTCTTTTTTTAAACTTCTAGACCATAAAACCTCAGGATTTCAGGTTAAAGGTGTTCAAAACTAGATTTTTTTTTCATTTCAGCTCATTTTGATGTTTACTGTCTTAAAACAGGATTGTTTGTGGAAATGTTGCTGTTTCTTCCAAGAAATGCAGTTTTAAAGGCGTTATCTGTTGGAAGAATTTCCTAGAATCAAATATAGGCGTAGGTTTAGGTATGAAGGGTAGGAACATGTTTCTACCAATGTCTAGGTGCTACTAAATTGTACCTACCAATATGTTTATGGGCTGAAGTTTGTCATATTTTCACTCTTTAAATCAATCAGGGGCACTACAACCTTTAAAGGACCATACTGTCCATTTTGCACGTTTGAGCCTAATCTATTTTCATACATGTTACGGTACTGACAATCATTTCCTATATATATATATCTATATTCTATATACTATATTCCCCGGTGGAGGCATACATTCACTCCACGCTTTTTATTGAGCTTAAACACTAAAATTACATAACTTCTAAAAAAACCTGAATACACGTCTTGTTGGTGATGATGGATTACCTATCCCAAGAACGTTTACAGTATCAACAAGTTGATTTTAATAGAGAATGAACTGAAACCAATGGAGGTCTGGAAGGTAGGAAAAACATTTTTAATTCATCGTTCCAGTAGTATGCTTTGGGAAATGATTGTCAATAACATTACATCTATGAAATGGTCTATGTCTATGATATGTTATAGGCTCATACTTGCAAAATAGCCGGTATAGTCCTTTAAACTGTTGTAGTGTCTTCATCTTATCTCTGCTGACAGGATACACACAATAATTAACACGTCTTTGCTGTTTCCTCATGTATATATTTAATAAGAATGCATAATCACCTCAGCTTTGTAAAAGGAATGCATCCACCACAGTTAGGGACCGTCATGAAAGTGTAGTCCTTAAAAAAATGGGTAACCTAAGTTTGCTTTGCATTGAAATCTTTACGTTTAGATTATTAAGGCATCAACCCTCTTATCCCCTTTTCAGACTTGTTCTTGTTAGACTCTAGTTTGTAGACCTCAATCAAGACCAAATATCTAGTCTGATAATCTAATGCAGATGGTGCTTGATAAATTATTTTTCTCTCGGAGAAGAAAAATTAATCATCCTAAAGCTCTTGAAACGTTGTTTTTGCAGTGTAAATGAATGAAAGTTCATGGCCCAAAGGCCGTGGGTTTCCCCATTTCATCAGGAAAATCTGCATCAAATCACGCAAACATGTCATTTAGTTTGCTAACTTTGCTAACCGCTGCTCCGTTCCACATATTCACAGCCAGTTAGGTCACGCTCACATGTGCGACAGACTCTATGCTCCTGTCTCAGTTTCATAGTCCAGAGCCGCTGAAATAGCCAACATATGTTTGGAAAATGAACATGCAGCTTGGAGGTCAAACAGCTACGCGGTGCACAGCTCAGGGCTCGTTTAGATAAGTACAGACCACCACGTACTTAGCTTGATTATGAAACTCTTCTGCTGCTCGATGCTGATTTTAAATATTTTATATCATTCATAATTCAACAGATTTGGAAAATTAAGAGCACTTATAATGCTCGTAATATGAGAAAAGAAACAAGTCAGTGCAGCGTGGCACGTTGACAGCCGTGTATTTAAGCAGCACGGATTAGAAATGTTCAAATTACTCTTGTACTTGCATAAGAGGAGAAATAGAGAAGGATTTATTGTACGTTGGCATACAATACGGTGCACTCAGGTGTTTGAAATACATTGAATAGTAATCCAGTTTAATGAGACTTTTTATCAATGCTCGTCATAAAGAGTGCAAGAAGAGATCTGCAGAAAAGATCTGCAGTAGCACATTAATGTGATGTTCCTGTAAATATGAGGGTTAATGCTAATGAGATATATAAATATGTTTTGTTTAGATTCATATAAACTTGAAGTAAAATTGATTCCACAATTGCAAACATAAGTAAATTAAGTTTTGATTGCTTTTTTTTCTCCCATTACAAACAACAGAAAACAACTTAAAGAAACTGCTAGATACTGAATTGTCTCCTTGTTGGACAGCTAAAGAAGGAACTATTTTACCAGAAACTAGCCAGAGTACAAATTAACATTTTCAGGAACTTTCATTCATTTCACACCAAGGAATCAGGAGCCATTTTTGAGCTCCTACTCCTGGATAAGCGCTCGCCGATAGTTCAGGAGCCTGCTTAGAATCTAATCATTTAATCATCTGTTACACAATGCCGATTTATGCTAATTTCAATGTGATTATGATGTTCGTATATTTGGAAAAAAAAAAAATCAACTTATCGGATTAGAATCAAAGTAAGCATATAAACGTAGTCAGAGACGTTCAGTCTTTCTCCATACAGTAATTCCTGAATCACTGGAGACTCTACGGATCTGGAGCTAAAAAACAGCTCAGGATAGGGATGAGCAAGTACACCATTATCCATATCTGTATGCGTATCTGTTCAACCAATTAAATTATCTGTATCTGTACTCAGATGGGTGGGGCTTAACCCAGAGAGTTAAGAATTGCTGGCTAACTGGCTAGTTAGCCTAGAAGCTAGAAGCTAGTAGAAGCTAGTATAAATGTGTGTTAGTATCAGTATCTTCCATGTGAAAATGATTGTGTGTTTGTTTAGCTGTGGACTGAGAATAATGTTGAGCTGAATCTGAGAATAGCAACTATAGCGAATAGATGCTACTATGCTTGTGCGGACAGAGTGGCTGTGAGTCGTGTGTGGAGCAGCAGCGGCACCTCTGTGTAGAGAGGAGCTCTGTGATTGGCTACCTGGACAATCACAACAGTAAATGCTACCCAATCAGATTTTTTTCTTTAACGAGTACGAATAGTGACACATTTTACTCTGATGGTACTCGTGCTCGTAAAAAGTGCATTACAGGCAGTCCCCAGGTTACGAACGCCCGACTTACGAACAACCTGTATTTACGAACCGGCCACCATAAAGCCTATTAAATTAAAAATTCGAGTTACATACAGTGATTCGTAATAATGAACGACGCATGTCAAAACAAAAGAAGAATGCTTCTTCCAACATGCAAGACATCAAGTAGTGAAAATGTTAGCCTACATGTTTTTTTTATACCCCCCCACACACATTCTCTCTCTCTCTCTCTCTCTCTCTCTCTCTCTCTCTCTCTCTCTCTCTNAAAATATATATGCTAGATACGCACCTTATGTAACTGTTCCGACTTATGAACAGCTGTGGGCACGGAACTCGTTCGTACCCCGGGGACTGCCTGTATTCGTAACGGATGTTCGTTTCATCTGAGTACTCGGCTCATTCTAGTTTTGGAGATGGAGTTCTAGTACCAAAATGGGTTCTGCCTTTTGGTGTGAAACGAAACAAGGTTCCTGAGTTGGGAAAAGTCAGTATCGCTGAACCAGAAGCGGGAGGGGAAGAAGATGGGGGAAAGGGGGAGAGACGNAGAGAGAGAGAGGGAGGAGGTGTGGATATTGACCAACAACAGGCGACAGATGAAAGAGTCCAGCCTGTCTGCTGTCCTTCATTACGACTTGTCTGGGATGCAGCTGGATGTACTTACCTTTAATAGTGCTGATAATTAGCCCTGCCATTCTACATTCTACCGACGTAAACACACCGCCACACACACACACACACGCCGCAGAGTTTATTACTTGGAAGGGAATCATTATTAGGGATAATTTGAAAGCAATTTTGGGGCTCACCTATTACCTGTGTTTTGGTTCCTCCTGGTCATTAGCAGAGCTGTCAGGAAGATTGAATATTACACATTTAGAGGAGGGTCCCTGACTCCAGGTGTCAGGAGAGGTTATGTAGAGCAAACGCAATGACACACTGTCACACATGAAGCCATGGCCTGTCCCCCGAGCCGAGCCTACATTTGTGTGTCTTGTTGAAAAATTAGTTTATTTAGTAATTTTGCTAGTTTGTGTATTTATCACTTGGGAGGGGGGGAGATGTGACCAGGATAATTCTGAGCTGTTATTGGTTTAACTGGTTGTGCCAGAGGTGCAAGAGGAAGTCAGGCACATCACAGTACACGTCTGTTACCGTGAAAGATTAATCACTGTTTCGGGAGATGCTGTGGAATATCAATAAAGGGCCCAATTATGAGTTTGAGGTGCAGCCATTGTCTGCAGAAACCTTCCTCTTTGCTGGATTAATTACGAGACTGCCTTTTACCTTCTGATTTTATTAAACCTTTTCATGTCTCAACTTCCATCTATTCCTTGGGCATTAGTATGCAAATCAAAAAAAGAGAGAGATTTTCCTCTTGCAAACAGCGAGGTCATGCTTCAAATTTACATATTACTAATCTACATAAAATTGCTCCAATGACACAGTCTTGTTAGACTCTCTGTGCAGTTTCACTTTGACTTGACCATGAAAAGGTTGAACGAGCTTGTTATTCTCAGTGTAACATTATTAACTTTACACTGGTACATTCCATGGTATAAGTTATCTCTAAATGGCGGCGCGTTCACGCTCTGTAATTTACGATGCTTGTATTGCATATCAGATGATTTCAAACTTCAGTCATAAAAGATCTTCAGGGTCAAAGTGTTAAGAGCGAAGCTGGAAATAAGATGTCTTTGCTGAAATGTTATAAAGATACACCAGCGCAATAATCAAGCCTTCCTGTGTGAGTAATCTGCCCGAGTGTTGTTGATATTTAAAAGCTGAATGCAAATGTCATATTCTCTATAGATCAAATTTCTTCCCTCATGCCTGCATTTGGGTCTGCTTTGTATTCTCTCAGCACTTTTAAGGTAAAGCCGGAGAAAATTAAATCATGAAATCATTACTGAGAAAGGTCAGAACATAAATATTTCATAATCTGGTATTTTCTGTGTAAAATTGAGTTTATGTACGGCAACGTTAAGGCTGTAAGAATATGGAAATATCAGCCTACTTTGTCTCTGTCTTACTTAAGCAAATTCAGGCTGTGATGGCAGAAAAAACACCCATTTAGTTTTGCTGAATGTCCGTTTGTGTGCAGATCTGAGTTTGGATGACACATGTAAAAAAAAAAAAAAAAANAAAAAAAAAAAAAAAAAATGGAACCAGCTGTCTTGCAAAGGTTTTGTCTTTTTTACCACTTCAGTCAGTTCAGAAAGTTCTATACCTGCTTTTCTGACTGTTAAAACGGGGGTAACCCAAGTCTCTGTAGCACGTCTTGGGGTGTTGAGGCCCATTGATCCCCAGTCTGTGCGCTCTGGTTCCCCACACCCTTCCCTTTCTTAATGATCAGGATTAGAGAGGCCGGGGCCTCTACTGTAGGAGGAAGCAGCTGCTTCCATGCTCATTATAACCTCACAACTCCTCTGAGTGGTAACAGCTGGATCACACGTTTCAGAGCGAGCAAGCCGGGATACGACGAGCATCTCGTGGCAATAAGCATTCCACGATAAGCAGTAAGCTGCTCTGTGGCATCGGATGACAGCAGATGACAAGAACAATCGGATTTGACTGACGCATTCAGTGAATCATTTCTTTAGTTGCTGGTGTGAACAGACGCCCGTTGCTCAACTTTCTATGAGTTTAATTAGAGTTGGATATTGTGACTGCGTATTAGGGCCATATAAGACGAAAAAAATGTACCTCTATGCAAACTTAACCATTTTAAAAATTCATTTGTTCCTAATTCAATTAAAATTTTAAACAATATTGACTGAGGCCACAGGGATGTGCAGTAGCTTCATGATGCTTTTATCTGGTTGTGTATATGTGCAATATGTGTTAGGTGTAATGTGTAATTTGATGCAATATGTAATCTTGTGCGATATGTATAATTTGTGCAATATGTGATTTTGGGTGTGATTACTAAAGGAGGCAATTATAATTGTGCAGCACTTGAGTCCAAAACAAATTTCCCCATGGGGACAATAAAGTATATCGTATCGTATCGTAAAAATGAGGGGGACATTATTTCAAGTTTT
Organism: Lucifuga dentata; assembly: GCA_014773175.1. Classification (NCBI taxonomy): domain Eukaryota; kingdom Metazoa; phylum Chordata; class Actinopteri; order Ophidiiformes; family Bythitidae; genus Lucifuga; species Lucifuga dentata. The sequence continues at coordinate 59,677 of VXCM01003830.1, read as the reverse complement.
TGAACTCACATATTTGCGAGTTTTAAAACTCAAAAATTTGCCACTTTTAAAATCCATATGCTTACGATAATTCGATGATTTTGTGCTACAAGCACAAGTATTTCTTTATTGCTAAATCCGATGGAAAAGTATAATTTAATAAGGTCATGTACTTGCAAANAAAAAAAAAAAAAAAAACCTCACAAATTTGCCAGTTTAAAAACCAGCAAATTTGTGAGTTTTTAAACTCGCAAATTTGTGAGTTTAAAAACTAAAAAAAAATAAATAAATAAAATTATTGTTAATGCTGAATAATCTTTTTTTTTTTTTTTTTTTNTTTTTTTTAATAACTAGTGCAGTGCCCGTTCTAAACTTGCCTGTTCGGACCGGGCCGGACTTTACGGTGTGTGCCACACCTGCCGTAAGTGCCCGTGGAGCACAGCATATCTTGCCACAGCGCCCAGAGCGTATCCTGCCACGTGGATTACTTTTTACTGGCACAGCTCAACTTGAGAACTGCTCATCCAAACACCTTCACACGTGACGCTGCACATCCTTGGGTCCTGAGCAATAAACCTGCCGAATATCAGCTTCATACAGTTCTGGAGATGTTGGTGCCACAGACAGAGATTTCTGCCTTTATAGTTAGATAATTAAATTTTTTTTAATAATGAAAAAGGGAAAAGAATGAGAGCGGGAATCAAACTGCTTCATGTTGTGACTATATCTGCAGTACGTGATCTTATTAAATTGTACCTTTCCATCAGATTTAGCAATAAAGAAGTACTCGTGTTTTTAGCGCAAAACCATTGAATTATCATAAGCATACAAACGTTTAAAACTGGCAAATTTTCAAGTTTTAAAATTCAAAATAATGCTCTCCTCATTTAATTTTTTTGTTTGTTTGTTTTCCTCCCTAATACACCATCGTAAGATATCAATTCTGATCTCCCGATTCAATTTAGATTTTTAAAGCTTTGATTCTGTTAAATTCTGAAAAATATTGTTCGGGTTACATCTTCTAAATTACATTATTGTATAAAAAAGTGAAGACGTTCTTTCAAAATCTATGTTGAAAACTTAATGAGTATATTAAAGGAAAACAGGTTCAGGCTGACCTTTGACCTTTGGGCGACTGTAGAGAGGCTCTGATGCTCTTTGACATCCATATAAACTTTGTGTCGCCGCCTCACTAACGTGTTGTCGCAGTGCTCCAAATCCTTTGAAGCGTGCATTCAAATTAAACACACCTTGTTACTCTCTGGCAGCGGCTTCATCAAACAAACACCATCTTAAAATAATTTTCATAAAATTTATTAGTAAGCTTTGCTGCCTTTTTCTCATCAAAATCTGTTAACCACTACAAACTTCAGTACATTCCTCTCAAAATAAGACATTCCTATTGTGACAGGAAGTACTAAAATCGTAAAAGCACAGGATAGAATACAAGCTGTCTGGGTCATGTTGCAATGGAATTTTTGTTCCTGCTCTGGATTAAATTGTATTTCGGTCAGGATCTGGCCTGGAGTTTGTTATTAGAATATGAGGCTCTGGATGAAGAGATGAAATAACAACAGAGAAATGTAATAGAGCACTTTAAATCAGAGGCTGTGGTATAGTTCTATAACAACGATTATCTCCACTTGTCTGTCTGTTGCTGATCATAACAGCAGGATGAGGTGGATTAATGAAAGAGATGTTGGAATACAACAATAAGACAGTCCAGACTCAAATATTACTTTAATGGCTTGATCATCCTTTGCATGTATAATGGGACAGAGCTTGTCTGCAGTGGCTTGATAAAACAGTAACAGTGCACCGTAGTGACGGGCTAATAGCTAAACTTCATTCCAGACTTTGTAACCACACCGAAACACGCTGTGAATTCAAATCAAGCGAGAGGCAAGCATCAGCGTCGACACTTAAAAAATAATTTCTCGAATCTGAATGGCTGAGGTGCCTTCACTCAACATCGCCCAAATACCTGTAAAAATTGAGTCTGCTCCCATTTAGCTTCTCCATGAGTATCCATTTTCTCTCTACTTGCCAGCGGCATCGCACCCCCACCCGCTGAGAGAATGTGAAATATCACTACTGGCTGGCATGGCGGCGGCTGGGGCTGAGGCAAGACGGACTCTGTAAATTACCCAAATGCCTGGCTTTCTGTAATTCTCCACTAATTGTCTGGAAGGCTCTGCATTCAGGTGTGGAATAATTCTGACCGGGTGGCGTATTGAAATTCCACCATCGTCCTCCCCGGGGTCACATTCACAACATCCAGCCCCGCAGAGCCATGAATCCAGAGTTTAGCCTCCTGCATGAGGTAATGAAGAGAAGAGCTCCTCCTCCTCTCCGACGAGGCTGCGGCACCTTTGGGCCTGTTATCACACTGCCGCCATGACAGGTGCAGACGCTTCACACACCCAGACACCCTGAACTTTCATTGTAGACCTCTGAGGAGGAGCGGGAATCATAACAAGGACAAAAGCAGCCCAACTTTAATGTTGCAACATTGATCCTGTCGCTTGTGCTCCCTAATGTGCTAATGAAAAGTGAAGTGGAGAAGAGACAAAGAGAAGAAATAAAATAAATGAATGTCTGCACATTGATTAAAGGACCATGCCATCATTTTTCATATTTGAGCCTAATATATGCAATTTTTATACATGTTACGTTACTGACAGTCATTTCCCAAAGGATAAAACTGTATTTCAGCTTTCCNTTTTTATACATGTTACGTTACTGACAGTCATTTCCCAAAGGATAAAACTGTATTTCAGCTTTCCTGATACTTTGCAAAATATCTTAATCTTTCAAAATCAAATATTCAAGCGATACACCCACCTTAAAAATCCATGTTTCTCCTGCTAATAGTTACACAGCCTTATGAAGTCACGGTCCTTTAAATTTTTCCATAAACGCAGGTCTTCTTTTGGGACTATATTCCCCGGTGGAGGCATACATTCACTCCACGCTTTTTATTGAGCTTAAACACTAAAATTACATAACTTCTAAAAAAACCTGAATACACGTCTTGTTGGTGATGATGGATTACCTATCCCAAGAACGTTTACAGTATCAACAAGTTGATTTTAATAGAGAATGAACTGAAACCAATGGAGGTCTGGAAGGTAGGAAAAACATTTTTAATTCACTGTTCCAGTAGTATGCTTTGGGAAATGATTGTCAGTAATGTTACATGTATGAAAATTGAATATAGTAGGCTCAACCATGCAAAATGGGTGGTATGGTCCTTTAATTGGCAGATGTTTTGGAAAGTCTGCCAGGTGAGGAAAAGCATGCGGAAATGCTGATTATTTGACCACGGATTGTTTACATGCTTGAGCAAATTGATTTACAATTGCATAATTTATGTGCGCGACTCAGAGGAAACCAATGTCAGTTTGTGCTGGTTTTAATTTAATTATGGCGTTTACATGACCTTCGAAAAAAAAGAATTATTGCTTTAATCAGGGCATAATCACAGCTTCAACGTGCATGTAAATGTAATAAAACTAGAAGGGCACAAATTATATTACATACTGCCAAGGTTAAAGTTGTCTAATAATATGCTGGCCTAAAGAGAAAGAAATTATTTGCAATAATAATAATTTGACTCAGTTGCTATTTTGTCATAAGTAACAGTAGTTTTCAACATTTATAAGTCTATCATGGAATAAATATGCTTGATTTTATTGATATTGGTGCATTTGAAGTAATTAACAAAAATATTTCAAACAACGGGCTACAGCAAAATGTTGAGAACTCGTTTTAGAATTTTCTTAACCCACCATCTATCAGCACCCAAATTTAACGGACTCTCCCTGGTCCATGTCCCACCTTTCCACCAAGTTTCGCCAAAATCGGTTCACAACATTTTGAGTAATTCTGCTTTTATTAAAAAAAAAAAAAAAAAAAAACTGATGTGGGTGAAAGTTCATCAAACAATAAGAAAGGGAAAAGAGAAAAGAAGAGAACAGCACAATGCATCTTCTATTAACAGGCTTTTTGCATGATAAAGTAACCCAGCAAAACACCACATAACAAAAGTACCACCTAACAACAGTTCCACAGCAGGCCTAAAGCAACTCCATAGCAAAGCCTCGTCTAGATTGCTACTCTCCTGCAGCTCCTTTTGAATGTAAAGGCACCATGTGGGCACGCATACATCCTGTACCGCCGAGTCCCCTGTGATGACTAATGAAGTTGACACAGAGCTTTCAACTATTCATGACTTGGGGCCTGAATTATTTGTTGGGTTGATGCAACCAAGCAAACTGTATTTCCAGCGATGAAGCCCTGCAAATGTGGTCTCCCTCTGTGGGAATCTTCTGACTACGCATGCCTTTGATTTCAGAAACCCCGTCTCTGTTTCCTACATCAACCGCTCGCAGTTTGCAGCGGCTCCTTCGGCTCCTTGGGGTGGACGCTTCTTGCAGCTGTGGGACGTGAGAGAGATGAAGCGACGGAGAGAGAGAGAGAGAGAGAAAGCTCATTATGTCTCTTGCTTACAGGCGTTGTGTGGATATTCTATTAGCCATATCTAAAGTGTAATTGTACCATGGGGGGGGACAGTGTTGTCGGGGTGCCAAGCTTTCTCTCAGCGACTAGCGAAGTGTGGTAATCTCACACACCATCTCATTACAGTTTAAACCCCCAGCAGCTGCTCGCATTAGACTTTTATTACATGCTGCCGCTCACAGCTGTGCTGGCATCGCACCGGACAGGATGGCGAGAGACTGGAACAAAGACAGACAGACACAGGGATTCCTGTACAACATTTGGCTCCCATCAAAAAAGTGGGAATATCAGAACAGAGGGTTGTAATGACCCTAACGGCCTCTCGGTGTGATAACTGCACCCCCTCTACCCCCGGACCCTAAAGCGAGGCCAAGGACGGTCGCACAGATGGGCCAAATCAAACCCAGTCAGAGCAGGATCCAATCAGAACTACCACAGCATTGGTCATGCGAACGCTTCCTGCTTTCATAGGATTTTACACACTGGAGATATCTGAGGAGTTCCATCTGTTTTGATTAGGAATGTAAATGTGTGTGTGAGTGTGTGAGTTTCTGTGCTCGCGTACAAAAGTTGAGCAGAACAATGCAAACTTATAAAAAGGTGTTTATTTTATTTTGTTTCCTTGTGTATAGTGTAGAACAAAAAAAAAGTAAAACCATAAAATTACCATCCAAGCAATAGCGGATTTTAGGTCTAATACATCTATCAACATTTACATGCTTAAAAAAATCTGTTTGCTGATGTTTTGTTTTTACATTAATAAGTTTGGCAAGGATCCCATTTAATTATTAAAATTTGTGATTAAGTTGTTTATTTCTGAGTTGACGAAGATGAACTGAGGCAGCGTGCTTTGTCGTTGAACTGTAAACTTTATGATCAAAGATTAGAGTAAAAGTGAATATAACAGTAAATTTCACAGGAAATTAAATAACTTAAAGGAATCTATTATACAGATTTCCATGTTCTTCTACTCACTCTGGGGTCTATTTTGAAACCTTTGCAGTGTTTTCATGTGCAAAAAGATAAACTTCTACACTTCCTTGCTGCAGCACCACTGTGCACATTAAAGGCTCTTTTCCACCATTGGCTGAACGGCTCTGAGCATGGCGAAGAACGATTCCAATGCTGTTTCCACCTGGAAACGGTTTGGCATGGAACGCTTACAAACTGCATGTTTTCTCGGCACGGATAGACAACCATGCCCAGCGCAGCAGAACCGTTTCGGTAGGCGGGCGTAATGACGTCGGAGTTCACTGATTGGGTTATGTCAGTTTTGTGACTCCACATCTGATAGGCAAGTTGCTGACAAGACAGGGGATTCATCAGACCTCCAAACAATGCAGAGAAAAAAATTTAAAAAAACCTCAAATACACGTACAGGATCCAGAAGGACAATAACAGCAAAAGTGAAACAGACCGATTCTATGAACTTTTGGAAGCATTTTAGGATCCTGTCCTTCCATATGGAAAGATGGTGTAGCCTGCTAGAGTCATCCTTCTCCGCACCTTCCACGGCTACACAGGAAGTGATGGTGAATGATTACGATAAGTTGTGGCAACTAGTTCCATACATACTTTCATAGGTTAATCAAAGAATAAGTTGGGTATTTCTTAAGTTAAGCCTTTTATTTTAAACATCTGGCGTAATTTTGTTGATATGGTTTTCTTTCTTTCATGTATCGTAGATTAGCCAGAAATGAGACAACTGAATTATAAAACAAGAACTTTCCTTTAGTGAAGATAGCATCATATTACATGAAACTTTACGGAACGTTATAGCATGTACATCTGTGAATTTCTTTCTAAAAAGGAACTACTATGCATGCACTTATAAGCGCTAAGCATTATGGGAACTGTAGTCTTACATGTAAACGAAGTTAAATTAGTAGTCTTTAACCCTTTATCAGTTTCTGTATAAACTCAACAATGAAATCAAATCAAATACATTCTATTAACTCAAAGTGTATTTTCTCCATATTTATAACGTAAAGTTACAACATACAGAGTATAATTTTCAGCAATCGGTGCAGTAATCTCATCTCCTATCGGCTGCATTTCCAAACGCAAAATGTGCTGCTTTCACTTCTGTCACTTCCTGTCTGATTTTATCAGCGCCACAGATGGAAACAGAAATGGTAACTGTTACCACGAGTCTGGAGCAGCATGGAATGGCACGGAGCGGCCCTGGTAACCGTTAGGCCCTACCGTGGAAAAGTGCCTTAAGTGAAAACAGGCGTTTTATGTCCTTGAAGCTTCTTTCCTGAAAAGTTGACTGTTTAATCAGACCTGAGCTTAAATACCCACAAATGCTGGCTCGCTTGCTAGCCTCGTACTTTGTTACTGTGGCTAAATATACGTGTTATCAGATAAATTCATTCACAAAAACGTGTTCGAGACATAAAGGTTCTATCAAAACGGAGCTTTCGGGGAAGTTCAGGACTTATGCTTTTGACTTACGGGATGCATTTTTATCGTGTCAGTGTCAAGTTTTTAAAACTATGACAAAGTTCATACACAAACTACCTGCTATATTACACTTAAATAAGGGAATACATGAGGGACAATAACAAAAAGCATAATCAGCTTGCCAACTCTGTTCTGTGGAACGTCGCCAAGGCCTGCGCCAAAAGATTAGCTATTTGCATATCTTTTTTTTTTTTTTTTTTNTTTTTTTTTTTTTTTTTTTTAATTTGTTTTATGCATTGCCAAGTTGCCACAAAATGTTTCTATTTCTGGTTGTATTGTTTTCTGGATTTATTGAATTAATAAGACAGACTGATAAAATATAGCTGCTTTAAAATGGACACATAACTCTATGAAGGTTTAATTTGGGAATTTAAGAGTCAAATGTACTTGAAAATCTTCAACAATTTCTTTTTTGCATATTGGCCAAAAAAAAAAAAGTACTATAACTGATGTATCTGTAGTAACCCACTTATTTAAAATATAATGTTCCTTCCCCCGAAATGACCAAATCAGCAGCTCTCACAAATGTACTATCTGCTGCAAGACTATAAATTTGATTGGTTTACAGGTGTTCGTGTTATTGTGTTCGCTGCCTGTATTTATTTGTGCCTACACACACACACACACACACACACACACACACACACCTGTGAGTGGGTCCCACCTCGCCGTCTGTGATTGGGTCGTACTTGTAGAGGACGCCGGGACAGAGAGCCCAGCTGGGGAGGGAGATGAGGCACAGCTGGGGATAATTAAACCCAGCACCATCTCCATGAAGGGACCAGCAGCCAGACTGGATTCAGTGTCCCACAGACACAGCAGCTCAGTGGGATTGACGACATCCACACACACACACTCCCTTTGCTGTGTTCTTGGATCACAGGCGCAGCACAAATGTGACAGTGGGTGCGTCCCAAAAAGCCAACAAAAAAAAAGAAGTCTCCTTCCTCACATTTCCTCTGATCCTCCACCTCACGCTTTCTGTGAGCGGGCAGCACTTTTTACAGCGAAATCAATTCATTTCAACGTAGTTCACGGGAATACTGGATTCGCTCGCGGGAGCAAACTAAATTCACGCGAAGGCAAAATTAATTTGCGTGGTGACAAAGTAAGAAAAAACATGCGATGCTTTCAATTTTGTTGAACTTTGACATGTGAATTTGCGTCGTTTCCCAATCCGTCTTGATGCTGCTGACCTTTGACAGAACATATGCTGCGTTCACAGACCTCGAAAGTCGAAATTTTCCCAGTTGGAAGCTCCAACTTCCAATCTCAAACCGTTCCAGCCAAATGTAATCAAACAATCATAGCTGAACACCAATAAATACCGTAAAATTAATTAAACTTGGTAATAAATGCTAACTAAAGTAAAGTTAGACTACAGGACTGTTTGGTTGTGTTGTTTTACAATGATATTAATCACAGTGGGTATTAAACTTTGTGCAGAGAAGTAATATTCTGAAATTTACACTAACGTATCAATGGCAAACAGTTATTATACAAAATAGTTACCATGGCGATACATTCTGACCTTTTTCTTTCAATTTCACAAAAGAAAAAATACTTTATTCACCTTTTAGCTGATCATTTCTTTTCACAAAGCTGCTTCCACAGCGCCGCCATGTTGAGTGACGTCATACTCGGTAAGTCGGGGTAGATCATTTTGGTCCAAGTTTCCCAGCTGGAGCTCCGACTTCAAGTGCTGTTCCAANTAAGTCGGGGTAGATCATTTTGGTCCAAGTTTCCCAGCTGGAGCTCCGACTTCAAGTGCTGTTCCAACGCATTTTTCCAAGCAAGACGTCGGAAACATCTGAGTTCCGAGGAACGCAGCATTAGATAACTGTAGTCCAAAATGGAGGAAGCGTCATATTAGCTTATTTATCAGCTGATTTTGTATAATCCTGTTCTTCCAGAGTTTAAACTGTTCCACAAAAAAGATGCAGCACAGTTTATAGTCAGTTATGAGACAGGAATGGATAGCAAAACAATGTGACTTTGTCAGTTTATTGTCCGGTTAGCCACCAAGCTAGCTAGCTTTCTTGTAGTAGTTAGCTAACTGGCAAGCTAGCTGTGGTTTATCACCATGGTAACTTAAGTTCACTCATGCAGCTCTACTCTCATTTCAGTATGCTGGCGTGTTAGGCCGGAGTCACATGCTAAGCGTTGAGCATAGCGCTGACCTGGGCATTCCATTATTGTGTATTGGGAGCTGAGCGGCGACTCCTAACGTCGCGTCATGCCACCTTGAGTGCCGCGTGACACTCAGATTCCCCATTTTGACGCAGCGCTCAAAGTTCATTTGAGTGAACTTTGATCTTTCCGACGCTGACCTTTCCAATGTGCAACCAATCAGAGCCCTGCTGTACGTCACGTTAGCAGAAGCGCCACAACAATGGAGGAGGAGCTTATAATCTGTAGAGTATACAACACGATTTTAAAATCGTAACATGATCTGGTAAAACAAACAAAAAAAAAAGGCGCTTGCTTTATGCACCCACATTCCTGTTTTTCGCTTTTCTTCTCCAAATAAGAGCATTTTTGTTTTTTACAATGTCCATGTCGCTACCTGAGTCAAAACTGAAATCCAATTTTAACCACAAATGTGCAAAGATCGCGTCTAGGCTACATCCTGTCTTTACAGTCCATGGTAACCNTTTAACCACAAATGTGCAAAGATCGCGTCTAGGCTACATCCTGTCTTTACAGTCCATGGTAACCGTTGTCATTAGCAACGAGCACTTCCTGTCAGCGTGAGGCTGAGCGGTCCTGCTCAGACTCCGCTCATGTAGAACGCTGAACGCCCAGGTCAGCGGCAACGCTAACGTTTAGCATGTGAATCCGGCCTTATTGAACCCAAGAAGTCACTACGTCACCAAGCATCCAGCGAGCACACGCAAATTAAATTCACATTGCATGTTCCTAGTGTGACTTCTGGCTTAGGAATGGAGGAAAGAAGACGAGAGGAAGGTAGGAGAGGAGGAGAGATCGTTGGGATGTGAAATACACCTGGATAAAAACCCAAACACACAGCTTGACTTTGTTGTTGTTTCCACAAATGACCATTAGTTTTGAAATGCCACTCTGCCTCTGTGCGTTGGAGTGGTCGGAACACTGCAAGTGGAGGCATTTGAAGAGATAATTGGCCGCCGCACTGATAACGGAGGTTAACTGTAACAGACCTGGCCGACTTTATCAGCACTAAATTTGCCTTGGCTGTGTGAGAGGAATGGAAGCTGGCCACATCACAGCCAGGGCTCGCCTGCATCAAGCTGGGGCTGGGGTTTCTCTCATTTGAGGAAGGCGTTTTCCTGTTTCTCCTCCAAACGCTTGATTAATTTACCATGGCACTCCTCTCCGTCTCTGCCGCGCTGGTTCTGTATCATTGGAAATGAAAAGGTTTACTTTGGATGTTATGTTAGAAAAGTGAAACTCTCTCCAGATCGCGCAAATATCTTTTTAAAAACCTACGCGCACGCCAACTCAAACATCTTTATATGGAATGAAATGACCTGTTCCACATTTTAAAAATCCCTACACTTGGTGCAGTGATAAAATTTCCAAGAACCATCAAACTCCTCGCAGTTGCCAAAGCCGCCGAGGTGAACGACCTAATGCGCAAAAAAATTGCAGCATGATTAATCGGGAAAGTCTCAGGAGGAACGTCCTGCTGGCTGCGCCTCTGCTATCGCCGCTGTTTTTTCACTTCCCTCTGTTTGTTTGAATAAGTTAGACTCTTGAACGGAACCGTTTGATTACAACGGCGCTGAGCTGGCTCGTTAATGATGCTGGNAAGTTAGACTCTTGAACGGAACCGTTTGATTACAACGGCGCTGAGCTGGCTCGTTAATGATGCTGGTAATGGCGTTCTCCATCATTCTGGAATCACTGTTGTTGCACAAGCAGTCAATACACAGGACGTTTCACTGCCTTTATTAAGTTACACTTTACTGGTCTGTAAAATTTGACTGCAGACATTTTATTTGCCACTTCTTGATGGTTGAAATATGGCTGCTGTCAAGCATGTGGGGGCATCTATCTTCCTCTTCAACCTACGCCTACCTTTGCTGGGTTTTAAATAATGCTTGTCTTGCCTCTTTTTTTTCTTTTTTTACTTTATTTTTGTTATTTTTAAGCAGAAATAAAAATCAAATTATACACATGGCCATAACATGCATAACATATCAGACAGAAAAGCAAAGGGGGATGAGTCACATTACAGTATGAAGATCAGTGGGTTTTTTATGTTTATGTGCCTTTGGTGACATTTTGTTTGTTTCAGTACTTTTGAGAACCATGTTTGTCCTTTAAATAGCAGAGGTCCTTATGATCTATGGGTAGATATTTAGAGGGGGAGGGGTCTTCCACTCATTTATAACCAAAAGTCTGTTCTGTCGGTTCTTCCACAGAAAGAGGTAAAACAAGGCTATTCACAACAAACAGATACTAAGGCTGTGAATCGATTAAAAAAAATTAATTAATCACACAGATTTCTGAATTTAATTGTGAATAATCGCAGAAGCTTGTAAACTTGTAATCATTATACAGAGTCACAAAATTAATGTAGATTAATTCCCTGTTTAAAATCCCTGTTTTATATGCTTTATTGAACTGTTTCTTTAGTTTGTCACAGAAACAAGAGNCCTGTTTAAAATCCCTGTTTTATATGCTTTATTGAACTGTTTCTTTAGTTTGTCACAGAAACAAGAGAACAACAACGGAATTAATTTGATTTATTTTTTTTATCTTAATACTTTCTTTTGGGTTAACTAACACTTTATTGACCTGTCCCACATTTCAGAGAAGAAACGAGCTTGGCTGATATGTTAAAAGATGTTTGCATGTTATTTATGGCTTCCAGATGTGGGTAGAGCAGCCAGAAACTGTACTCAAGTAAAAGTATTGTTACTTTATGATAATAGTGACTCAAGTATAAGTAAGAGTAGTCACCAAAATAATGACTCGAGTGAGAGTAAGAAAGTAATTATTAAAAAGATTACTTGAGTAGTGAGTAAGTTTGATCAAGCTTATTCTTTGGAATAATCAACAAGCTATAAAGGCTCATCTGAGGAAAATAATGCGAAGTAGCCACATGTAGCTTCTAAAACAATCCAAATCATATCATTTAAAGAAACAGTAGACAGTAATAAATCAGATATTTACCACATAACAAATCATGACAATTCTGGCCTGGCCCCAAGACAGTTACCTAGGTTAGCTTCATGAATTTACTCACAATAGAACAGGAAAACTTGAGTTGCATTAGCAGCAGCAGCTAGTTAAGACAGTTAGCTAGGTTAGCTTCATGAATTTACTCAGAATACAACAGGAAAACTTGAGTTAGCATTAGCAGCAACTTAGTTAAGACAGTTAGCTGGGTTAGCTTCATGAATTTACTCAGAATACAACAGGAAAACTTGAGTTAGCATTAGCAGCAGCAGCTAGTTAAGTAGCTAATGTTGTAGCTTACCGTTACGTTTCTTCAAGTTCCATGTTGAGTTCTTAGCTTCTATCTATTCAAGGATTGTTGGAGATTCTTTGTTCAACCATTTCCTGGTTATTGTTTTTTTTACCTGCTGTTAGCAGTATTTGTAACTGTAATTTGTATCTGTCATGCTTTTTGAGTCCAACTGGTGCTTTTAATCAAAATCAATCTAACAATTTTAGGACAATCCCAACATTGACCATGTTAGGTTTATAACTTTTTTGTTTTTGGAGTTTTAAAGAACCTTAAAGTGTTTTTTCCAGGATAATTCCCTCCATAGACCTGAACTTGAGGTGTTAGATTGTGTTCTACATATATTTAACCAATCCTCTTCTGTTAGCCCTACGTTAGCTTCTTTCTCCCAGCTTGATTTAACATGAATTGTGGAGAGACCCTGTCAGATTGTAAAGTTCAAGGGGCGTCTTTTTTGTGACCTGCTATTCGTCTGCTCACTCCGTTACCTGTGCGTAATAACTTTGGCGCCTCTGCCATAAAAGGAGCGAGCGAGACCAGAGGGAGATCATTAGCTGTGGTTAGGTCAGTTACGTCTCTGATCAGAGCCACGATGATTAGCATTACAATGTGTAATGTATCTTCATTGTAGAAATCCGTTTTAATGTATTCCTTAGAAGCAGAGAGCCTTATCACACCAGTTGTACAGGCTCTTTGATTAAATCCCAAAGCGCAGATTTAGATGGAATAAGGTTCATTGGTGGTGTTATTACTAGTTATTCCCCAATCCACAATCAAACCGCCTTATTCCATTGCGTTTTATTTCCATGGCAGACCAAGACAGGCAGACAAATCCGAAAATACACGCGCAATCAGCCGCGGCTCGCATTAAAAAACAGACTCTGGATGCATTATCAAGCAGATTAAGAGCACAAATTGATAAATCTGCAGGCAGAGCAGCTCACGAACAAGTCAGCTGTTTGTTCGTTTGCCTTCATATCTGCTCTGTTCTCTGCAACCGAGCGAGAACGACCAGGACGCTCATTTCATATCAGGTAACTACAGAGATTAGACATGCACTTCTGCTTTAGTTGCCATCACAGCAGTGATAACGGCACTTCCTGCCTTGGCGACACACACACACACACACACACACTCTCACTCACTCACAGAGNACGGCACTTCCTGCCTTGGCGACACACACACACACACACACACACTCTCACTCACTCACAGAGTACAAACCAAACATTTTAATTTCAGTGCATCTTCGCCTCTTTTCAAGGATCATTAAACCGAGGCCTAATAAATGCACCTAACCATGATGGATGGCTCAACAACTGGGTCCTTTGCCAGCCTCGGCGGAGATGAGTTGTTTCTGCGATGCTTCACGTATCGTGACGTCTCCTCGGGGTTCTTGCAGGGAGGGAACACATTCCACCCCTCAAATCCATCAGGCTTAGGAGGAGGGAGGGGAGGGGTGCTCCACAGCTTGTTAAAGTAACACGTATGACCATGTAGGAGCCCTAATGAGCGGCGAACTAGCCGGGAGAACTGTGTCTGGACGACAGAGAACATAAATCTCCTGTCCTGCTCTGCGCCCTGGGGACTGCGTGAACACCAAAATTGTGTGTCTGTGTGAATCTACAATTTGTATGTGTGCATGCGTGTGCGTGTGTGTGCGTGTGTGTGTGCGTGTGAATATACACATGATGTAGATGAGCATAGCAGTATTCTCCTGGGAGCCTCATCTACCATAGTTGAAAGAAGCAGGTTGTTTGAATTACGATCTAACAATAGTGTTCCTTTCCCGCTCTATAAATGAATCCAATACTGCCCGTATCTATCATTACCACAGGAATTGCTTCTCAGCTTGCTTCGTTTTTTTATTTAAAACTAGTTTTGCAAAGTATATTCAGCCATACTTTGCTTTTTTTTTTGCACAAACACTCTGCAGGTTATGATAATTTCTCTGCTACGTGAACTACAGCAGTGATGAGATCTTGTGCATCTCGGTTCTTTCAAGGTGAATCCTTTGCTTCCTGCTTCCTGTGAGATCTGCTGAGCTCTACGTGTCTGCGGCGCCTCGCTGGTGTAGAATAACATGTACGCTGGTTATTTTGTTTTTTTTCCCCCAGGAACACGCTTTCCTTCACCTTGCGGGGCGGCTGACTGCAGAGTAAGGTGTGTAATGAAGGTATGAAACTCCATTAATGTATTGATTGCAGTTCGGGTTTGTGCGCAGTGTTATATAAAACTCAGAATGTGTGTGTCTGCATTAGAGAGATGCAGGGAGAAGGTGCATGTATGTGTGTATGACAGGAATGTGTACTAAAGTGTGTGTATGAGAGTCGTGTGCATTAAAGAGCCCCGGGGAGCTGCTATGGTCATATTGTAATAACTCTCAGTATGTGGGATTATGTACTGTGGGGTTGTAATATCACACTGACAAGGCAAAGCCTAACCGATTCTCTATTAGCTGGCCCCTTGGCAAAAAAAACCCAAAAAAAACACACACCTACCTGGGGACTCGCCAAAACATTGTTTTCAGTTCTGCAGCACTTGTGAAAATGTGAACTCCCACATGATTCCAGTTCAAAGGTACGCCTTTGCTGTTTTGTCTGCCTCAGCACGAGGTGCGCTCTCTCTCTCCTGCCTACAATGAACAGAGCTCCAGGTTTAATAGGCCTTAAGTAGCACATCCCCTTTGCTGCCTTTGAAGAGCAAACACTCGCTCGTGCACATATCCACACACACACTTATGCACACTACTGTGTGAGCAATAAAAAAAAATAAAGAGGAACAGTGGCTAGTTCTCTCTCTGACACATCAAAAGTAGAGCTAAGGGGAGTAATGTGTGGAATGATGTGTGTGTGTGTGTGGATGCCATTCATGGTTGTAGTGTTGTGGTTTTTACTGCCCTAGGAGGCTTTAAATCTGTGGCTGGCAAGTTCCGTACAGCAGTTTTCGACACACGGCTCGGCGCAGTCTCAGTTGCAGTTTGTGTTGTAAAGATCGCTGCCGCGACGTCTTATTTTTAGTCGGTGAAGAGAACATAAATCTGTGTCATTTATGAAAATGTCACAGCAATAATATCACAGCAACGTTGTAAAGCAATAAACATCATAAGCAACACGGAGAAATTAGCAAAAAGAAGCTGGAATGAAGAAAATGTAAAAGAGGAATGGCTGCATGATGAGAGGGTTACTTTAAACATGTAATCTGGTACAGTTACTAATTACCTGATAAAAAATGTAATCAGTAACATAATCCAATTACTGCAATATTAAAGTAATGTAACTTGATTATTTTGTTACTTTTGGATTACTTCAATCAATAAGATGACTTTTGTATGTTTTATATAGATTTTTATTTAAGTGCATTCTGTAAAACAACAAGACAATGTAAGATAACTTTAGGAAAGAAAATGTGGACATGAAAATTAAATTCAGGCAGTAGGCCTTCCATGTCTAAATTAAATTACAGGCTTACAAAAATAGTACAGTTAACAAAGCAAAAAATAAAATCTGGTCCTTTTATCAGGTTTTTAACTAAAAACAAAATGCTTTAATTTTTTTTTCCACAGTATTTTTGAACAAATCAGAAGCTAAAAAGAAAAAAAAAATGATGCTAACTGACTGTTACGTTGTTGGTACGACCTACAGTAGTTTTTTTTTTTTTTTTNGTTTTTTTTTTTTTTTTGGTTTAATAAATAAATTTAATAGATAAACAGCATCTCTCCATGCTTCATTGAGAGTTGCTACAATAATAATAGTGATTAGTAGTTGTGCTATTGAAATACTGCCTAACGTTAGCCAGCTTTACGTTAACGTTAGTGTTAACGTTTGGCTACCTGGTTTCTGTGTAGCTAGCATAGGTTTTACCTGCGAATGTTTCTTTAAGTTAGACGTTGTGTTTTTGGATGCTGACAGTATTTTCACAGCTGGAAGACATAAATTGCTGTGACTTTCTGCCTTAAAGACAAAATAGTGGCTAACTTTCCATGCCGTGAAAGCATTTTTTTCACTGGTATCCATGGCGATGCTCGTAAACAGAAGAGCGGCATTGAGAGAGATGTTATGTACAAGTGTGCTTGGCAGAAAATCGTTCTATTTTCAAGTGTAATCCTGATAGTAATCCCCATTTTTTTAATGTTTATACATTACGTATATACTCGAGTATAAGCCGAGTTTTTATTACCAAATTTCACAAAGCAAATCGGGGGTCGGCTTATACACGAAAAATTCAAATTAGATCCCAGAGAAGAAAATTTCTAGGGGTGGAAATACTACCCATTACCACTACCCATGAAAATAGTTTAAATCATACCTTAGAATGAGATATTTCCTGACTAAACATCTTATTCAGCACATTTTGCAGCGGCCAGTAAGCTCTGCTGTGATTGGTCAGTTACAGTAATCAGCTGCTGAAATAAATGTCATGTTTACCGGTACGTGGATTATTTTCAGAAAATCACAGGAATACTATGACAATATCCAGAAAAACAGGTAATTTGCTAAACAAATAAATTGATGGAACAACATCATCAGCTGATATACAAGTTTCTTTAAAAATCTAAATTTGCAGGTCAAAATCAGGCTTATACACGAGATTGGCTTATACTCAAGTATATACAGCATTTCATTACTACCCAAGTGTACGTGTGCATCTCTGCGTGTGCTTGCATGTGAGCACGTACGTGCACGTTCACATGTGGGTTATCGTATAACGCGAGCGCTGAAGGAGAAGGAGAAAGTTGCAATTAGCTCGCCGCTGAAAGCATACCCTCATCCTATAAAGCATGTTTACGCTTTAGTCACGCGGTAATTACACATGTCATCTTTTGTTTTCTATTTCCCATAAAGTGGGGAGCATAATGAGGGAAAAAGCAAATACACGTTCTCTTAATGTCTGCAGCCTCATTTAGGACTCAGAAAAGCTGTACGGGGTTTGAAGAGGAAGACAGGACTATAAACAGGGACTTTGCCTCTCCAGATGGGAAACTTCTGTTAAACTGTAATGAGAATGCTTAACAACACAAACGAGCTTGATAGAGCTCGACATCGAAGCGCCTTTATTCAGGAATACGAGACTGAAACCTATTACAACCTTCCTTTCTTTTCTTCTCCATGATATCCGTTTCCAACTCTAGCGTTCATTAAAAGTTTAAGGGAACAAGTTTCAGTTCTTCCTTTTTTTCTGTGACATCCTGTAAGTTTCCCATCAGGGAGAGACGATGAAAAGGCAAGTACAAATGATAAAACAACAAAGAATAGGAGCGACTGGTCCTTACGGGCAACTTTTCAGCAGCTGCATTAACAAGCCTGTTTGATTTCCTGCTCCAAAGCGAAGTTGTCAGCCCATGTGTCCGGCGCGCTATGTTTAGGGTGTCTAAAAGAGTTGTGTTTTCTGGCACCGGCCGATAATAAATGCTAAAGGGGTGACCTTACGTCTCTTTCCCTGTGTTGCTCTACAGTCATTCTCAAAACAGACTGAGAAATCCTCCTGAGCCGAGGTCAGGAATCCATCAGCAGGGTTTTACAATAACACGCATTTCCATAGGGGCTGTGTGAGAAACGGGCCTGAGGGGCAAGAGGAGAACGGCCTGTGGCGTGGTGAACTCCTCTCAAAATATTTTTACACTAACTCCGCATTTTTTGCTTTCAATTTAGGTTCTGGTGTGTTAAGTAAGGTTAAAATGCTTGTACCTCTCGGAGTGCAGCTCTTTACATATGCAAACGCCAGAATACTGAATTGTCTGCTTCAGTTTCCATAATGTGAATCATGAATGCGTCTTAGATTTGCTTGGTCGATTTCCAGCTATGCTCTAAAAACAAAGTCCATATTTGGCACAGCGAAAAGGAACAAAGATTAGAGTTTTGTCGGGAATGCGTATGCCAGATTACACACATAGCACACAGACGCGCACATACTGCACTCAAAAACACACACACATTTTTATAGACTAGTGTATTGTACTCACAATGCAAGAGTCTTATGATTGTGATTTACTTTAGCATGACCGTTTTGATGAAAATGTATTGCTTTGTCCTTGTAAATGTGGCGCAGCAGTCAATACGGTCCTCCAGACTCAATAATAGTCTCCATTGTGAAAGCAAAACGGACTAAAGATGCTCTGTGACTGATGAAACAAAAGAAGGGGAACATTCTTTTGCCGAGTTGGCATTATTGGATTTGGATTGTAACACGGCGGTATCAAGTTAGGCTGAGACAGCCGGCGAATATCACGCTGAAATCACAACAGACAAGGACTGATTGTTGCTGCACTGCACTTCCATTAATAATTCAATCATTTGACCCGTGACATGATTTCCCGTAAAACAATCTGATCCTCTGAGGACTGATAGAAATATTTGAAATCTATGTGCGAGTGCGTGTGCATGCTATCATGTGTGTGTCTGTTTTGACCTTCGCAATATGACATAGAGCCCCTGCCTGAGGCTAAGAGGCTGGAACTATAAGTGTAATAGTGAGGAGAGGAGACAGAAGATATTAGAATGTGGGTAAGTGTGCAGCAGTGATATGTTTCCCCCAAGGGTGCTGCAATGAGCACGCTTTGCACAAGTATGCACTTAACAATAAGCAGCAAAGTCCAAAATCATAACATCAAGGCAGCAGCGTGCATTAAATATAACAACACAGCGAGAGAGAGAGAAAACTTAAGCCCAGTAACCTCCTAATAGATTGTTTTCAGGATCACGGCTGACTTGCTGTTCCATCGCAGGCCTGGTCCAACATGTCCACACAAAATAAGGCCTACACACACACACACACAAAAGCAGTGCCATCTATCAGGCAGCAGACGGGAGCCTGGGAAGAGGAAATCTGTTCTGTGATGGCTGTAAATGAGAGCTGTGGCGGCGCTGTCACATCGGGTTTGGCTGGGACACCGGAGCCATGCAGGGCGGCGGGGGGGGGCGGCAGGGGGGCGGAGGGCATGGACACCGTGTACGGATATAATGAAGTGGGAGATGGCTGGAACATGGGCAGACGCTGTGAGTGTGTCAAGCTCGGGAAGGAAAGAGATGGGAGAGAGGTAAATAAGAAAACTGAGTTAAAAGAAAAAGTGTGGCAAAGGCAATGATCAAGACAGAAAAGCAGGAGAATGAAAGAAAGGGAAGGTCAGGAACGCAGAAGAAACCAGCAGAAAACTCCAGAGCAAATTGCTGTTGGACTGGTGAGGTGATAGTGCTGCAATAATAGTGTTATACCAAAGAATATTTACTTTAATTAGAAGCGGCTAATGTGTCTCCAGGTATCCAGGCTGTCTGCGATTTCCTGAGAGTAATTAGAAACACAGAGCAGCTTTGTCCTGCAGAGCGGCGCAGATCTCCCTTTGTACATCATTAACAGTTCACCGACAACAAAAGCAGAGTTAATAGAATGTAATGTGGTCTCCTCACCCATCCGTTTGTTCAAATGGTCATTAGGGTAATGCAGAATAATTCCTTCCTTCTGTGCTTCAGCCGAAAACTCGCAGACTCCTCCTCCTCCTCCCTCCCTTGTGCCCTGCTGCATTTTTTTCCCCTCTCCTAAACTTCTTCCTCCATTTTCCTGTCTTGACGGGGGGAATTTTCTTGTATGCCTCCATATCAAGATGATAAACACGACTTCGTGGCGCATTACAATCATCAGTCTTCATAAAAACACAGAAAAAATCTTCTATAAAAGGATTAATTCCTTTTTTTTTTTNTCATCAGTCTTCATAAAAACACAGAAAAAATCTTCTATAAAAGGATTAATTCCTTTTTTTTTTTGGACAGGCAGAACCAAACGTATAGATTTACAATTCCACACTCGAGTTCCCCACCGTCTTTAAACGCATCATAAACACTTCGTGTTTTTTGGTCTCGGTTCCAATAAAAACAGAGAGCGCGGGGGTGTAATATCTGGAGCTGGGGGAAATTAAAGCTGAAGTTCCCTCTCTCTCTCTCTCTCACACACACACACACACACATACACACACACACACACACACACACACACACACAGAGAATAACACGCACACAGTTAATCAGCAGCCCAGGGAGAAATCTAAGACCACATCTACACCCAGTGGAGGGAATCTGATACAACCACATCTTTCCCCCCTTCCCACATTCCCCTTTCCTCTTAATCACCAACACACACATGCTCCTGCTGATAAATTAGACGAAAAGGTTGAGAAAACGTATGATTAACCGAAGTTAATGAAGACTGAAAGTGATCTCAAACAAGGTAAACGACAGAGGGGGGAAGTCTTTGAGTCGGGAGAGCGTTCAGGCTGCATTAGAAAAACGACGGATATTTTTTTTTCTCTTCGTTTCTGCTCCTGCTGCTATTTCCAAAAGTTCTTTCAGTGTGCGGTGACAAACATAACCTTACTGACTGCAGGAAAAATAAATCATACTTTCATGTGAAGACAAATGCCTTACCCACTGGGAGTAGCCTCAGGCTGTAGTCATAATGGCCTCTCTCTCTCTTTCTCCCTCCCTCGCTTTCTCTCTCTCTCTCGATGCAGGGAGTTTCCCCACACCAGTTTTAAATGTCCGCTCAAACGGTGCAGAACGTCGACATAATTTTGTCCCATATTCGACTTTGATTTGTGTAAATATAACTGAAATACTTATATGTGCCAGTCAGTTAGTTTTTGCACGTTTGAGCCCAGTAAATACTGTAAGTACTACACTCATAAATATTATGCTTCTGCCAACCATTTCCCAAAACATAAAACTGTGTTTTAGCCTTTTCATGTTATGTGGCTTAATCCACATCTTTTAAAATCAATGTTCAGGTGATAAACCAACATTAAAGGACCATACCGGCCATTTTGCATGTTTGAGCCTAATATATTCAATTTCCATACATGTAACGTTACAGACAATCATTTCCCAAAGCATACTACTGGAACGGTGAATTAAAATTGTTTTTCCTACCTTCCAGACCTCCATTGGTTTCAGTTCATTCTCTTATTAAAATCAACTTGTTGATACTGTAAACGTTCTTGGGATAGGTAATCCATCATCACCAACAAGACGTGTATTCAGGTTTTTTTAGAAGTTATGTAATTTTAGTGTTTAAGCTCAATAAAAAGCGTGGAGTGAATGTATGCCTCCACCAGGGAATATAGTCCCAAAAGAAGACCTGCATTTATGGAAAAATTTAATGGACCGTGACTGCATAAGGCTGTGTAACTATTAGCAGGAGAAACATAGATTTTTAAGGTGGGTGTATTACTTGAATATTTGATTTTGAAAGATTAAGAGATTTTGCAAAATATCAGGAAAGCTGAAATACGGGAAATGATTGTCAGTAACCTTACATGTGTGAAAAGTGAATATATTAGGCTCAAACATGCAAAATGGGTGGTATGGTCCTTTAAAATTTAATGTTTCGCCTGCTGACATTTATGCATAATTGTAGCAGTCATAGTCATTTTACTTTCCTGGTCGAAGCCATCTTCTCCTGGGACTATATTCTCTGGTGGAGTGATACATTTTGTTTTTTCTGCAGCTTTGTGCTGGACTGGTTACATTGAGCAACTTTGACAAAAAAAATAATAGACATTACCTTTACTGTGATGGATTACGTATCTCAAACAGCTCTAAAAGTTGATTGTAACGGAACACTGGAATGAACTGAAACTAATGGCTGTTTGGAAGGTAGGAAAAAGTATTCTAATATTTACTGCTCCAGTAGTATGTTTTAGAAAATGGTTGGCAGTAACATAACATGAATGCAGGTTGTATTTATTGACCTCTAATATGGTAAATAACCGGAATGGTCCTGTAATTATGATCAGTTAAGAAACAATCTATGATATTTCATCATTAAGACATGAATTTAACTCAAGTTTACTTGGTCCAAAAATTGAGGATTGGGACTTTAATTTTGAGACGTACAAGCTGTTATATATGTATTTTAAATATATATATATTTTATAAAATATACATATATATTTTTCAGTTATGGTAGTTACATACAGCATCTTTAATGAACCTACCTAACGTATTCACTCACTAAGCTTTATATACTGTATATATATATAAATGTAATATTTACCGATCCATTTGTATGTTTTGGAAAATGGTTGCCATTTATTTGGCTCAAACATACAAAATCACCAGTATGCTCCTGTAAGTATTACAGTAAAAGTCTAAAGTTATGCTCCATCCACGGCTCATCGCTATTAGCGATGTGAGCTCACAAGCCATAAAATC
The DNA here is from genome assembly GCA_014773175.1 of Lucifuga dentata. Taxonomy (NCBI): domain Eukaryota; kingdom Metazoa; phylum Chordata; class Actinopteri; order Ophidiiformes; family Bythitidae; genus Lucifuga; species Lucifuga dentata. The sequence continues at coordinate 37,057 of VXCM01003830.1, read as the reverse complement.
ACGGATTTCCTAAAAGTGCAAACCCAGTGTGCTTGGCCCGGCCGGGGCNCAAGCCATAAAATCACGGATTTCCTAAAAGTGCAAACCCAGTGTGCTTGGCCCGGCCGGGGCTTGGCGAAGGCCAGCTGCAGAAGTCTTCCTCCTCTTCGCTCTGCGCTATCAGGTTCCCTCTCCTCCTCCTGCAGCCCATTACACAGGCCTCTTTATGCTGCGCTAAAAGCTGCTCATGTTCAAACACTCCAGGGAAAAGCTCCTTAAAAACATGTCAGGATGAGAGGCCCTGTCTGGTAAAATATTAATAGGAAGTTAATTGGTTGTTAATGGACTGGTGCTTGGGTAGGAATCGCCCTCCATTAGACAGGCTGCAGAAACGACCATTCAGAGGTGTCGTCTTACCACCTACTCAATCTAATTGTTTTCCACTCACTGTAACCTGGTGTTAAAGTCATTACTGCCGTCTGATTTCTATATAACATAAGGTCCTGCATCCATTACCGTGCCCTTCGCCAACCACATTTCCTTCTGTGCTAGGAAATGTGGCAATTTGATTACTTTATCGATCTATCAGTCAAACTTTATTCATGTAGCGCCTTTCATACAAGGCAAAGTGCTTTGTCAAATTCAGAAGGTAATAAAAACAGAAAAAAACAAAATAAAAGCAAATAAAAGCTGTTTTAAGAAAAAATTGAAAACATTACACCAAATAAATCGAAAACAATAGAACAGTAATTGGTAAGAAGAAATTAAGAGGAATAAAAAACAAGACATGAGTCTATAAAATGATAAAACACATGAAAGCCAGGATAAACAGATGAGTTTTAAGTCTATGTTTAATATTTTCAGCTCGTCTCGGATCTTTGGGAAGGCTGCTCCAGCGGCTCAGAGCGTCACGGCTAAAAGCTGCATCACCGCAGCTTTTAGTTCCGCTCTTTGGGACAGTTAAAACAGGATCTAAGGGGTTTAAATTCAAATCATTTCTAATAGATAGCCTGCTGCAAGACCACGTTGTGCCTTATAAAAGAATTTTAAAATCAATACAAAAGCTAACAGGAAACCAGTGTCAAGACTTTAAAATAGGCGTACTTTATCAAGTCTTCAGTTCTCTATTCTATATATATATATATATATATATATATATTTTTTTTTTTTTTATAGAGGTTATGTCTGATTATTTGTGAGAAGGATTATTCAAAAAGTTAGGTACTGGTTTTGATGAAACTTGGTGGACGGGTTAAGCATGGCCCACGGAAAAACCAAATTCAATTTTGGTGCTGATCCAAGGATGAATCTGGGAATTTTTTTTTTTTTTTTTNTTTTTTTTTTTTTTTTTATGTTTTCTTCACATTAGGAGATAGGTTTTTTTTCATTTATTTTATTTTTTTATTTTTTTGTCAGTTTCTCTAAAAGTACTGTATGACGGTGTGTAAGGACCATATAAGACAAAAAAAAAAAAAAAAAAAAAAAAAAAAAGCAGGGGGCATTATTTCGAGTTTTAAAACTTGAAAATTTACCAGTTTTAAAGTCCGTAATCTTATGATAATTAGATGATTTTGTGCTAAAACCACAAGTATTTATTGCTAAATTTGATGGAAAGGTATAATTTAATAAGGTCATGTGCAGGCGTAGTCACAATGTGAAGTGGTTTGATTCCCGTTCTCATTATTTAAAAAAATAAAATTATCTAACTATAAAGGCAGAAATCTCTGTCTATGGCACCAACGTCTCTAGAACCCATCATGTATGAAGTTGATATTCAGCAGGTTTATTTTTCAGGACCCAAGGATGTGCAGCATCACGCATGAAGTTGTTTCAATGAGCGGTTCTCATATTGAGCTGTGCCAGTAAAAAGTAGTCCACGTGGCAGGATACGCTCCAGGCACGGCAGCAGGATACGCTTCGGGCGCGGCGGCATATGTTCCACTCCACGACACTTATGGCAGGCTGCGGCGAACACCATAAAGTCCGGTCTGATCCAAACATGCACGTTTTCAAGGGGCACTGCACTAGTCATTTTAAAAAATTTAAAAAATGATTATTCATGATTAAAAATAATTTTAATTTTTTTTTTTTTTAGGTTTTAAACTCACCAATTTGCGAGTTTAAACACTCACAAATTGGTGAGTTTTTAAACTGGCAAATTTGCGAGTTTTTTTTGTGAGTACATGACCTTATTAAATTATAATTTTCCATTGGATTTAGCAATAAAAGTAATACTTTCGCTTTTACTGCAAAATCATCAAATTATCATAAGCATACAAACTTTTTATAACTGGCAAATTTACAACTTTAAAAACTTGAAATAATTCCCCCCCCCTTGTTTTTTTTCTTCTTGTATGGCCCTAATACACTGTCATAGTAATGCATCAATATCAATGGAAAAAAAATAAAACATTTATTCCATCATAGACTATCAATAGGTGCAATTTGGTCCAGTGGCCGACTAAAATATGAGGCATATTTATAGAAATTGCTGAACAAAACTATAAAATAGGATTAGAAACATGCAACAGCAGCTAATGCGTAGCTGCGGCAATGCTGATTCTGCAGCATGCAAACAGTTTTTGATGTATGTTTAATAGTTATGAAGAAAGATCCAGAAAAATGTTTTCTTTCTTATTATTTTTTTCCCCTCTTTAGGCCATAATATTATTAGAGCACAATACTTTTGTCTTGGCTTGTTTGGCATTGGCGGAGGTATGAGAGCTAATGGGTCGTTCTGGTTTGTTCTATTTCATCAACACACACACAAACACAAAGAGAAGCTGAAGCTCTTTCCTTTTGTTAATCTTTTCTTGATTAACACATAAGGAAACAGTTTGAACTTTGTTGTTTGCGGCCACCGTGTTTGTGCTTTCTGTGGTTGTTGTTACCCAACAGGAAAAACCCTCTTCTGCTAGAGTAGGCATGTAATATTGATGCAGAGCAGACTCACAGAAACACAGAAATGAAATGGAATCCAAACCAAGTTCAAATGTCCACGTCAACACATGCATTTTTGATCATCGCAAACCTACAAGACGCCATTCCTTTTAGAGGAAGCCATGGGGGCATGTGCAGCGGGGAATATATATAGAAATAAGTGATATTTCAGCACATCGTTCAATCCCAACTTCGTTCAGCTCCAATTCATTTATGAGAGAGACAAATACTTGTTGAAAGAGCTTGTTCAGGAAATGGTGCTTAAAATGGTGGTATAGAGGTTACACAGGCTGCTTTTTACAGTTTGGGTTTTAAATGCACCATGCAACTAAAATAAACCAGCTTTCAGAGTAATGTGTTTTCTCTTTTTTTTAGGCCAAGAAGCATAAGTAAAAGTATAAATTTCCTCTATATCTACATGTTTTGTGAGTCAAATCAAAAAGCTGTAGCCCAATATATTATATTTTTCAAATGGTATCTGAAGATTTTACAATATTAAAGGATCATACCACCCATTTTTCATGTTTGAACCTAATATGTTCAATTTTCTCACACATTATTGACAATCATTTCCCAAAGCATACTACTGGAACGGTGAATTAAAAGTGTTTTTCCTACCTTCCAGATCTCCATTGGTTTCAGTTCATTCTGCTATNTAATTTTAGCATTTAAGCTCAATAAAAAGCGTGGAGTGAATGTATGCCTCCACCGGGGAATATAGTCTTAAAAGAAGACCTGCGTTTATGGAAAAATTTAAACGACCATGACTTCATAAGTCATGGTAATGTGTAACTATTAGCAGGAGAAACATGGATTTTTAAGGTGGGTGTATCACTTGAATATTTGATTTTGAAAGATTAAGAGATTTTGCAAAATATCAGGCAAGCTGAAATACGGTTTTATCCTTTGGGAAATGATTGTCAGTAATGTAACATGTATGAATATATTCGGCTCGAATGCAAAATGGACGGTATGGTCCTTTAACCCTGAATTCTGCTTTTGATAAAAATGCATTCTTTATTTTCTGGGCAGATACAAACTAATAAATCCCTTCTCCTGTGACATTTACAATCCAGTGGCAACCTCATTAAAACACAGTAATTTGGGCTCCGGTTTCATTCAAAGTAAACGTCAATGGATCCAACAGATGCTGCCCTGCTGTCATGTTGCTGTCCCTTTATTTAGCTGCCGCAGATTCGACAGCCGCCACTAGATGGTGCTAAAACACAGGAAGCGGTTTCAGATCTGCAAACGTGGCTGTTTTCTGTCAGGATAAATAGTTTAAACAATCAGCTCCATCGTTTTTCTGACTTCCTGCTGTGATCTATTACCTGACAGTGAGTCCTGGAGCGAGGTAATGTTGTGTTTCAAAAGAGCCGTTTGTCTGACGCTTTGGTCCATCTCTCTGCTTAGTACGCTGCGTGTGTGTGTGTGTGTGTGTGTGTGTGTGTGTGTGTCGGGAGGGGAAATCAAAGAAATCATCCGTTTCTAAAATGAATCTAGGAGACGGTGAAAACCAAGAACATCGCTGTATTATTACCATATTATCATGCACTCAAATGAGACCACAGCGTAAAGATGTTTGGACTTTAAAATAAAAATCATTATTAACAAAAAAAAATAAATAAATATAAATATATATATATATACACTCATGCATCCAATTTATTACATATTAAGCTGGATATGTTGCAACAAACGGACAGATTCTTGGCTTGACCTTTAGCTTAGTGAAAACAAAACTTTTCAAATGTCTTAGGCTGCAGCTGCAATCAATACATGACACACAATGAAACACTTTAAGAAAGTACAACAGTAGAAAAGTTACAACATTATGAAATGTCTGCTCTTCACAATAAAGTAACACAACCCCAAAACAAGCAAACATAACAGAAAAAGCATTACCCACTGTTTATCAGCTAATAAGACATTTAGTGCTGCTGTACGTGGGATTTACTCAAATCTTTTTAATATTAGAATATTCAGAAATACGCGTTTTTTTTAATGAGGCACGCTAGAATTTGCATTAATGAAATCACTTTCTGTTTACAAGCGATTAACCTGTGACTGTTAGTGGCTTAAGTGTTTCTCTGGATGAGAAACACTCAGAAATCTCTTTTTTTTATGCCTCTAGGAGAGACGGATTCATTTCTTAGCGTGCATGCCACAGTTCATTACCTGTCAGTCACCTGTCCTTCAGCTCAGGTGTGTGCACTTCATTGTAGAATAGCCCAGAAATTGCACTAATACACATATGAGCTGCAGGGGTTTTGACTAGAAGTACATGAAATGCAGTTGTTTTATATATATTTATATTTTAGGGCTACGTGGTTCGGTCTAGTTCAGTCGGACTTGGGTTCGTTTGTACAGGTCTGAGCACAGCGATCGTACCCGGATTTGGACCAAAGTAACCGCATCGAGACCATTTTGAGGACCTGGTCTCAGTCTGGTTCCAAACGAAGTCTGGAATCCTTCGTTTGTGGTTTGAACAGGACCCGAAGGACTTCCAAACTGACTACAGTTTAATCTGTTGATCCACTGATTGATCTAGAACCAGAGATGATGAGGTGTGCATGGTTAACGTTAAGTAAACTAAACACCTTTGATTAGCAAAACCAACGGATGCTTTGAAAAGGCTGTAACAGCAATCTTACCATATATACTCGAGTATAAGCCGAGTTTTTATTACCAAATTTCACAAATTGGGGGTCGGCTTATACACGAGAAATTCAAATTTGATCCCAGAGAAGGAAATTTCCAGGGGTGGAAATACTACCCATTACCACTACCCATGGAAAATAATTTAAATCATACCGTAGAATGATGTATTTCCTGACTAAACATCTTATTCAGCACATTTTGTGGCGGTCAGTAAGCTCTGCTGTGATTGGTCAAAGACAAAAGAATGGGCCAATCAGAGATGACCTTATAAAAGTGCTGTTTCATATTCCAGTATGGTACCGTAATATCAGTTATGGTAATCAGCTGCTGAAATAAATATGTTTACCAGTATGTGGATTATTTTCAGAAAATGACAGGAATACTATGACAATACCCAGAAAAACAGGTAATTTGCTAAACAAATAAATTGATGGAACAACATCAGGCTTATACTTTAAAATTCTGTGTTTAAAAATCTAAATTTGCAGGTCAAAATCAGGGACTCGGCTTATACTTGAGTATATACGGTAGCTAACACGTCTTCAGATAGACATGTTGAAGGTTAGCATGTGGCTAGATGCTAATATGTGTTCCATGTTCATTTGTCTGAAGGCAACACAACTTTTTCACATAATGTCAAATCATATACAGCTTAGTGGTTTTTCCACACGTTGTCATCTTTCTTTTGCTGGTGTTTTCTTAGTATGAACCAAATGATGACTACGACAAAGAAAATATCCAAATTCTTTGTTCCATGTTATTCAGTTTTCCTGGCTGGCATCGTAAATTTTTTCCGGTTTTGATTTGCTTTGTCCTGCCCCTAGATATTTTTGACATTTCTGAGCAGCGTTCTCACATGACTTATGCTGCTTTCATCTTAAACTTGGAATTTCCAACCTCCGACTGGGATAAGTCAAAGAAAATGCCCCATCAACTTGGAATTCTTACTGGGAAAGTCACACAATGTTCCTCAACCCCGAGTTCAATATCAACGTCATTTTAATATGGCTGCTCACGCCGTAAACGGTAATTTCTCTATTTATAAATGAACATTTAGAGGCATTTTCTGTAAATCAATCAGCACAGTAACAAGTTTAACATATAACACGGACAATGCAGTAGCTGTTTTTAAAAGGTAAATAGCTCATAAATGCTAAAACATAGCTTCTTTAAGCAAAACAAAAGTTCTTCAGAAGAAAAGTTTTCATGAAGGCATCCATGGAGTCTCCCACTTTGTTTTAGCTCCAACGTGCAGCAGCTGTAAGTGAAGTAATTCCGAGTTATGGCTTCCCAGTTCCGTGGCACGCATACAGCATTAGATTCTGGTTGATTGGATTTGTATTGTCTGGTACGAAATTGAAGCAAACCAGGCGGTAAATGTGGCATTGTAAGAATTTAGACCTGATTCAGACCTGAAATGCATTTTTGCATCATCCAAAAGATTTTATCAGGTCTAAAGGATCATACCATCGTTTTGCATGTTTGAACCTTTGTCAGTAATGTAACATGTATGAAAATATTCAGTTATTTCCCAAAAGATTAAACCGTATTTCAGCTTTCCTGATATTTTGCTAAATCTCTTAATCTTTCAAAATCAAATATTCAAGCAATACACCCACCTTAAAAATCCATGTTTCTCCTGCTAATAGTTACACAGCCTTATGAAGTCACGGTCCTTTAAATTTTTCCATAAACTCAGGTCTTCTTTTGGGACTATATTCCCCGGTGGAGGCATACATTCACTCCACGCTTTTTATTGAGCTTAAACACTAAAATTACATAACTTCTAAAAAAACCTGAATACACGTCTTGTTGGTGATGATGGATTACCTATCCCAAGAACGTTTACAGTATCAACAAGTTGATTTTAATAGCAGAATGAACTGAAACCAATGGAGGTCTGGAAGGTAGGAAAAACATTTTTAATTCACTGTTCCAGTAGTATGCTTTGGGAAATGACTGTCAGTAACGTTACATGTATGAAAATTGAATATATTAGGCTCAAACATGCAAAATGGCTGGTATGGTCCTTTAACCGAGTGAAAGAGAATCTTCATAGTCGTACCTCTTAGAATGAAATATCGCCTTGTTTTCACGTAGTATTAAAGAGTTATGAAGTCTGCCTGCTGGGAGGTTGGTCAAACATGAAATCAGATGGAGGAATGCATGCTAAAAAGTGTTTAAAATCACGTAATCAATTGAGCTTGAGAATTGTTTCTTATCTGTGATACAGAGGAAAAGGCAGGAAGAAGAACAGAGTGTTATTAGATTACCATAGAGTAAAAGAACGTACAGCATCCCTTCTGTAAATACCCACCCATACGTCACCCTGCACGTAAAGTGAAGCTTCTACTTCTTTCACCTCATTCTGCCACAAACCCTCTCTAACCAATTCAGGTTTTATCAGAAATGGACGAAGCACCGGGTGCCAGAGCTCAGGTAAGATATCGGACAAGCATTGGTCTGAGGCTTGCTCTAGGCTGGGTTGTGAAACAGGATGGGCTTGACCATGCCCGTGAGGATCTTGGGCACATGAACGCTCACGATCTCCGAGATCATCTCCGGGAAGTTGACGCGGGTCTGCAGGGACTGAGCCTGGATGAACAGATCATAGGTGAACTGGTGCAACTTCCTCACAATCTGAGATTAAAAGAGAGAGAGATGGGGAGGAAGAGAGATGAATCGGTAATTAATGATTTGAAAGTGCGAAGAACAATACAACACAAAGCCTTTTAATAGGCTTTAAGAGGCATTTTGAAAGATGACACGCACTGTGCTAGCCTTAGATCCACAAGCAGGACTTTCTAAAGCCGAGAGAACTGAACTGCAAAGGCCTCATCGACTCTGTTCTTCAGTCTTAAGGGCCGAGCAGTCAATCCCTGGCTGCCCTCCAGCTCCAAAGGCATTAGAAGTTCTAAAATGTAGCTTGAAGACACACAGCTGAGCTTTAAAGGCTAAATCCAAAGTGAAAGACATAAGGCAGAAGTGCTGCTGCTCTGCTCTCTGCAGGTGGAAACTTTTAAGCCGGCTGCACTTTTGGCCACATCTCAATCGCTGATGTCCAAGCGTGTGTTTCCTATCAGCCGTGAGCTTTCTGCCATTCATCACACATCTATCCTGTAAAACCATTTAGCGACATTCTTAAAGTAATGAGAAAGACCAAACAAGCCAAGACTAAATGTTTCTTGTTCTTATTTATTGTGTTTTAATTGATCCCACACTTCCTGCACCACTGCCTTTAAAAAAGAAAAAAAAATAAACTATAAGAATAGGAATCACTTACTTTACATAGGAAACAGTAGTTTAATTTTAAAAAATTATGCCTTATTTTTTTCATTGAGATTGGTGTTTTAGTTTGGAAGAAACTGACAAAAATATCAAAAAATGACATATCTCGCAATGAGATTCATTATAAAAACTAGTGCAGCGCCCGTTCAAAACGTGTGTTTGAAACGGGCCGGACTTTATGTTGTGCGCCGCAGCCCGTCATCATTTAGTTCTGCATGTCCTCATGAGCTAGCTTTGTTTGCTGTATAGGGTTGGGTTGAGACCGTGGCGCTGGACCGGAGCGTGTGCTGCTGCACCCGGAGCGTATCCTGTGGACTACTTTTTACCGGCACAGCTCAATTCAAGAACTGCTCATCCAAACAACTTCACACGTGACGCTGCATGTCCTTGGGTCCTGAGCAAAAAACCTGGCGAATTTCAACTTCATACAGTGCCGGTGTAGCAGGCCAGATTGAGCCTCCGCCAAACTATACCGGGTATAGTCTGGTCTAGGCCAAAATATACACTAGTCCAGATTATACCCCCTTGTGTTTTTCATAAATTAGTCTGTATTTCAATGTCCAGAGTTTCTTTCCATCATAATTTCAAAAATAACATGTCACTGCAACATAGACTTTTTTGATAAATTATAAGGTTGTGTCATCAGGGTTAGGGGTTAGGGTTAGGTAAAAGCCTGTGAAATAAAACCAAAAACTTATGTATCCTTGATTATTGTGTGTCTGAGTGTGGGAGTATTATCTGGTCTTGGGGGTATGAAAGAGCCTAAATAACACCCCGGGGTATAAACTGGACTAGCCCAGAATATACCCGAGGTATAAAACAGGCTAGCCCACTTTAACCTCAGGATAATCTGGGCAGGGGGTTTATCTTGGGCTGTTACACCAGGTTCTAGAGATAATGGTGCCACAGACAAAAGATTTCTGCCTATACTGGATCTGGATCTGCACAAAAATGATTTCTCCCAGGCCATGCCCCGGCCTTCAACAAAGTTTGGTCAAAATCAATTAAAAACTTTTTTATAATCCTGCTAACGAATCAGCAAACCAAACAGCAGTCTCAGGTAAAACCTTCTTGGTAGGTAATGAGAATAGAAAGCGTCTATCTATGCCCTCTAGTCTCTAAATTCCTGCTACATTCCTATTTGTCAAACTTCTAAAAATGTTTTTGGAATAACAGAGTTTTATGGGTGTATATATAACACTGACCTATTAACTCAAACAACCTCCATTATAAACATGTTGTAAAAAGCTTTGTTTTATCTAACTCCACAAATATAATCAGAATCAAATCACAGTGACATCTCTGTTTTACAAAAAAAATAGCTGTCTTTTCCAGCCTTAAATGTAATCTGCCGTCATTTATAATCAGACATTTTTCAAACTGTGAAGTTGGGTATACTTTTTATATCCTTCCACATGGAGTTATGTAATGTGGGAATTCTGCCACCAGAGGGTGACTCCATCACTTTCCCTCCCCACAGGAAACCAGTACAGAGAAACTCCAGCAGGATTAAGCATGATCCTGTAATGTGTGTTTAGCTTTGACTGGTGGCTGGAAAATTCAGAGTTTGGAGCTGCATCCCAGTTTGTCATTTGAGACGAGAGAAGCTTTTACAGTTTTTAAGGCGGGACGATAATAAAGTGTGTGAAATCTTGTCAGTTTTCGGGGGAAAAAAAACGGTATATTGATTAAAAATGAAATGTAATGCCGCTAGAAAAGTTTGCCGTGACGTGATCAAACATCCCTTTCTAGTTTAATTATAATTCAACGCTGCCAAGAATCCTACCTGTGTATTTTGTAGTAGTGCTTTGATCCACTTCCTGTTTGAAGTGGTACGGCAGCTCTAAAGTGTCATTTACGTCTTTGTTCGGAGCCGCGGTATGGAGTGTTTTTGCGTGTCGGGTGTATTACCGGCTGGAGGTGGTCCAGCAGCTGTGTGAGCTGAAACATTCTCTGCGTACGGGTGGTCTCTCCGTGGTGGCTGGCCAAACGGTCCAGCTCCTTGATGTAGGAGGTCCGCAGTTCATCAAAACAACGCTGGCTCTTCAGACCCTCAACTGGCACTGAGACCGCATAACCAGAACACAACATTAATCCCTTCCAACTTCCATCCCATCTAAGATTCTGTTATACTTTATTATAGTTATATTTCTTTTGCTGACGTGATATTCAGCATTCGGATGAACTCACTGATGCTGAACAGGACCAGGGCCTTCATGCAGAGAAACTCCTCAGGGGTGACTTTCAGCACATAGAACCTTTGGGACAGCAGCTTCATCCTCACGCAGTGTTCATACATACTGGACACTTGCATCCGATGGCTGCGAGGAAATGAAAAAAGAAAAAAAAAAACAGCGGAAGAAGAGAAGAAGCAGCATGAGATGGAGAAGGAGAAGTGAGTATCCAAAAGAGGGTCAGGCAGAGAGGAAAAATGAAAGGAAAGACAGTTAATGACAGCGGAAACGAGAGCAACGAGAGAGGAAAAAGGCAGCGCAGGTGAGAAAAATGAGTGAGATGGATAATGGAAAAAGAGAAATGACACGGAGGCAGAGAAAATAAGGGTCAGCAACAAGGGCAGGCGTCTCCATTACCATGCAGGTCCGAGCAGCCAGAGAGAGCGACGAGGTCTAATGCAGAAAGAGTGACTGTTTTGCTAATGTTACACCAAACACCAGCCAAGTGGAAGCTGCTGGCTTTTGCATTCCAAGCGCTGTCGTCTCTCGAAGGCGTGCCAGTCTCAAGACGGTTTCCTGATAAGAGGTGGCAGAATTGCTCTTTATGTATGTCTTGTAACTCCGTGTTGAGTTTTTGCCGGTACAGCGGAAAGATAAAAGGCAGAACCTGAAGTGTCACAAGCATTTTGATAGAGACTAGATGAGGATGAGGGGCGAAACGGAACTGTGAATGATGAAAACACGTTGGCCGTTTGGAAGGGAAAGGTTGGGTAATGATGGAATTGGGAGGTGAGGATTATAGGACGAAGGATTTGGACTTGGAAAAGAATTTCAAAATAATAGTAATAAAGGAACTGCTTTTTCTTCTGGAGTCAGTAGGATTATTGATTTGTTTGTCGTTATAATTTTCCTTTTTGTAAAGGAATGATCTGAAATATCTCCTGTCCATATTCAAAAATAATAAAAACTTACCCAAAAAGAAAGCTAAAACTACTCTGTGCTGCTGTAGTTTTAATAAAAACTAAAACTGCTCTGTGCTGCTGCAGTTTTGAGTGACTGGTGATGATTTTGCAGTGATGAAATTGAATAAATCATCTGAGGCGATCGCTCTGTGGCTGCGCGTAGCGGATGTAAAAGTAAATGGCAAGAACAAAAAGAGACTTGTATTCTCTAGACTAAACTTTGTGCGATTTGTGATTTTTTTTCTTTCCTCTTAAAGGACCATACCACCCATTTTGCATGTTTGAGCATAATATATTCAATTTTCATACATTATACTGACAGGCATTTCCCAAAGGATAAAACCGTATTTCAGCTTTCCTGATATTTTGAAAAATCTCTTAATCTTTCAACATCAAATATTCAAGCGATACACCCACCTTAAAAATCCATGTTTCTCCTGCTAATAGTTACACAGCCTTATGAAGTCACGGTCCTTTAAATTTTTCCATAAATGCAGGTCTTCTTTTGCGACTATATTCCCTGGTGGAGGCATACATTCACTTCACGATTTTTATTGTGCTTAAACACTAAAATTACATAACTTCTAAAAGAACCTGAATACATGTCTTGTTGGTGATGATGGATTACCTATCCCAAGAACGTTTACAGTATCAACAAGTTGATTTTAATAGCAGAATGAACTGAAACCAATGGAGGTCTGGAAGGTAGGAAAAACATTTTTAATTCACCGTTCCAGTAGTATGCTTTGGGAAATGTTTGTTAGTTATGTTACGTGTATGAAAATTGAATATAATAGGCTCAAACATGCAAAATGGCTGGCATGGTCCTTTAAGATTGTACCCCACTGTGACAAAAACTCTTGGTTATTTCAACAAATCTGACAAATCCTGAAAAACTTACTATAACTACAAATAAATGCCAGATCGAGAGTGAGTCGATGAAGATGAACGCCGTGTTGACTTACTCGTTGAAGACGAGGTCCGGAGCAAAGTAGAGCATGGAGCTGTTAGTCAGCGTGTAGGACCTCCAGCCCAAAGCGAACACCATCACCCCCATCCATGACAGCTGAATCACTGTCATCTGATCGTCCACATGGAGGTCACGGAAACCTGTTAACGACACGTGTTTTGTGATTTAATACCATTCCTGCTAATTAAACACAGTGTGAAGACTTGCTGCACGATACAAATAACAGAGGAAGGATGGATGGCCTGGCCATTCTCAGCCTGTCAGCATTGGGTAAAAATATGATCATATCGCCCTCTAGTGGTTAATACATGAACAGGCTGATTTATCTCGCAGATGATTGGCTGCTCCAACATACCAGATTAATTGACTTTTAGCCTAATTCTGGATCTGGATCTAGTTTATCTGGGCTGAGAGACATTAGTACTTTCTAGCAATTGCTGCAGAACTACACAACTACACAGCGTCTGCTCCTTCCTTTTCACACTGTCTTCCATTCTCTTGCTCAACCTTGCTGTTAAACCCTGACCATGAAGCTTTTTTTCCTCTCACTTTATCTAACATTACACTTGACCTAGAACGACTAAAATAGAAATTTAGCACACGCAGCCTCGACAGAAACATCTATGACCACAGTTTACCTGGGATCGCCTTGGCCCAGCGCACCACGGTTACCAGCTGTCTCTCCCCCAGCTCGTTGAGGCTGGTAAGCAAGGACGCAGAGCTGTCTGGCTGGGCGGGGTCGTGTCCAGCATTGACTACAGCTGGTTCGATGGCCTGCAGAATGCTGAGCAGGGACAGGCAGGAATGCAAGCTCAGGGGCGGACCTAGAACCAGGGCCTGAGACGATGCTAAACCCGGAGACATTTCAGAATGACACCGATCAAACTTCCCAGCATAACAGGAGAAAAATAAAACCATGCGTGGCCTGATGTTTCATTGTATCCATCCTCACCTTGGGCCAAATTGACCGCGTTCCCAGAGTCCACGGCTGCCCTCTCTCCTCTTTCTCCAGGCTCCCAGGTAGCCATGGGCTGTTCCTCCTCGCTGCTCTTTGTCTGTCCTGCTCCCTTCAGCCGACGACCTGTAATCCACCGCAGAAAATAGAAGACAAAAACAAAAAAAGCAGATAAGCTGCTATTTCAAGTTGTTTTGTCTGATTATTATGCAATAGACGGCTGGAAAAACAAAGAAAAACTTCTCATGTTTATGACATTACAGACACAAAAAGACCAGCTCATATTTAAAGGACCATACCGACATTTTTGCATGTTTGAGCCCAGTACTTACAACCTGCATACATGTTACGTTATGGATGACCATTTCTCAAAATATACAACTTTAGCAATAATTAAAAAAAAAAAAAAAAAANTAAAAAAAAAAAAAAAAAATCATTCCTGTATACTACAAAACTCAACTTGCAGAACTTGAAACATGCTTAAGTAAAGTAATACATCACAGCAAACACCATGTCTCTTCAATTTTTTATGGAAGTAACTCTATTTAACTGATCCAACATGGAGCTGCATGGAAGAAAATGTATCTCTCCACCAGGGAATATAGTTCCAGGAGAAGACGACTTTTACTGAGAAATCCAAAACAACCGTCCCTCCTACAATTGTTTTACTTGCCAAAACATTGAATTTTAAGGTGTGTATCACCTGAACATAAGATTAGAGGATTTGGCAAAATAACAACTAAAATATGGTTTTATATTTTGGAAAATTTTTGCCAGTAATGTAATGTGTATGCGGGTAGTGTTTATTGAGCTTAATTAAACATGCAAAAAATCACTGGTATGATCCTTTAAAAGATCAGCCAAGGAAGCTGGGTTGACTTTTTGGCCTGAAATGCATTTATAACAGTATATTTAAGCATTTGGATTATGAAGTTCTTATCTAATCATTTAAGGTATCTGTCCACCCTGACCTCATTTCATACTTCCTGTTTCTATCTCTCTGTCACACTATTCTGACCTTTAGCTCCTCACCTTTAAGACTCATTCCTGACATGAAGCATCTCTTTAAGCGACATGAGGCGCAGTTCTTCCGCCTCAGTTTGTCGATGGTGCAGTCGTTCCGGCTGGCACACAGGTGGTTCTGCTTACCTGTGGACACACACAAGTCCTGAGAATGAACACACTTCAGCCACGCTGAGACTTTTACTCAGAGCAGCCACGTGTGGGTGTGAACTGATAATAGCTCCACCTGATAACTTCAGGTCATTTTGCCCTGCTTGTGTGATTGAGCGAGTGGGTGTAATTAAATCAGCGGGCCAGTTATTATGCCTGTGTGTGTGTGTGTTTGTGTGTGTCACGCCCACCTGCAGCGGCCCGCTTAAAGAACACTTTGCAGCTACCACAGGTGACGGCTCCATAGTGACAGCCTGAAGCATCATCACCGCACACCTGACACACTCTCCGGTCTGACAGGAACACACCTGGAAACAAATCCTCATGCCTGGACACATACACATACATATATATGAAGCTGCTAATATATACGATATATGACATCATAATGTATAATATATGAAGTCAGTGAGGCATTTTGAAAAACAGTTTTGCCTTAGGCAGCTAAAATACATCTTTAAAAGTAAGGAAAGATAGCCTGATTGGGTTACTAACATTATATTTAGGCCAAATCCATCTTCTGTTATGACATTGGAGAATAAATTCCTTATAATAATGATGATTCCTGATTGATTATGACAGACTAAAGTCATCCCATGGGCATTTATGCTGTCAAACTAACCAGATTTATTTGTTTTATTTTTTAATGGAAATAACACATTTTCTCCCATCCATGCATAGGAGCTGCAACAGGTGCTCTATCTCTTGTTTACAGCAACACAGATAGATGAACTCTAGTTAGTCACAGCAGGAATTGGGACAGTTTTGGAGAATCAGGGAAAATATGAACAGTCTGGCTTTTGGCCTTGGCCAAGGCCAGGACCACATGGGCTTTTGCAGTTCAACTGTTTCAGTTCTGATCAAAATGCAAACTTGTAGCTGCAGCGAGTAAGTATGTACAAATATATCCAAACAATAGACTGTTGTATTCAGTTGATTTGTTGACCAAAATCAATTTCTGGAAGCTCTGAAGCCCTTTGCTGAGATATCAAGACATCAGGGTCACACTATAAGCTATAACTGAATTTAAGGAGGAACAAAATGATTTTTAATAAACCCTCCAAAGTTCATTAATACCCTAAATCGATGCAGCACTCATTTGGAAGCTTGACAAATTAACACGATTCATGCAAGAAGAAACGTGAGACTAAAAGAGCTGCAGGCACGAATAGTTTTTTTTTTTTGTTCTCATTTCCCATTTATCCATAACGAAATATGAATATCCTTCTGCTCTGATGGCAAACCGAAACAAAACATTGTTTATCTGATAAAATCTGGTGTTTACCTGAAAGTCCTTTCTGTACAATCCGCCCACCCCGACGGTTCGGTCTTGACAGCAGAATAACTGGCCTGTCCTTGGGGAAGTACACTTTGGTAACGTTCCACTTGGCCGTATCCTTGCACCATCGCCGCTCGCACGCCACCGTTACTTTCGCCGTTATTGTACCAGACGCAGTGGCATTGCTGTGTGGATCTAACAGACACTTTCTCACACTTACAGTATTTACACAACAAATTAGGTTCGCATCTCTCTGGCTCGGGTTGGCCGCCGTGGACGCGCTCATTTACGCACCACAAACCCCCCGCGCCTCTGAATCGGTTTGGGTTTGCAGAATACGCCGAATGCGGGTGCACATGCATGATCTGGTCCACCTGCGGGGCTGCGGGGAGCTCATCCACGGGATTCATGTATAAATTTGATTCCTCGCAGACGTATCGGGTTATCTCCGGGCCGCGCGTCACTGTTCGTGTTCTGTCCACTTCGCTGGATCTGAGCAGATCCATGCAGCTCACTCGGTGTATGTCCACGCACACTTCTCCAAAGTCCTCCCCTCTCTGGTTCGTGTCATTCTGCAGGACTCTGGTTCCTTCTGAAGACACATTTGCAGCCGCTCCTAACCGAGACGCTCCTGCGGCACTGCTCCCCAAAGTGGAAACGCGGTCTGGAAAGACACTGGTTGCGCACGGATTTGTGGTGTTTTGCGGAGGAGATCCTAAATCCAAACCCAAAGACACGGACACCGCTTTGCTGACCGTGCTGGGACACGAACATGTGTCCGCAGGATCCAGCCGATCTTGTTCATTCATTAATAAAGAGTTTGATGTTTCTTCTAAGTCAGACAAGGTCGTGTGAAAAGCCATCATCCGCCTGCTGCTGCACTTTCAGCAACGCTGGCTGCACCGGGAAAAAAAAAAAAAAAAANAAAAAAAAAAAAAAAAATCCAAAAAAACAAAAACCAAACACTTTCCAGGCGAGAAAACGCCTACCCGATGAGACTCAGGTCATATGTCTCTGTGGACAGGAGGTCCAGATCAGCCGTCGACGTAGGGTTTCCACGGAGAGGGGACGTCCCGCCGATCTGTTCCACGAATGAAGCGCTGGCGAACTTTCACTAAGTAACCGGGGCTTCTGTTTGCGTGTGACGTTACCGAAACTGTATTTGCTGTGATGAGTGGCTGAGAAGACACGCAGGCGGACTGACGACTGCTGCGTTTTGCCTGCAGATCAGTTTACGCACGAACCACAAACTAAACTAACTTATCTCATTTACAAATGCACGACTGCAAAATAAATAAATAAATAAATAAAAATACATAAATAAAATAAATAAAAAAATAACCATAAACAGACCATCAGGCTGCTTCATGCTTCTCACATTCAAAACTGCAATATAAGCAACTATATAGAATTACTTTATTTTATTTGGTCATTTATTCATGTTTAGCTGCGTAATGCTTAAAGAAAATACATTATATTGTCAGATGAAATATTTTAAAATATAATCCCAAATCCTACTCAATCTACTTTTTGATTTTGTCAAGATTTCCATTATAAAATGGGGGAAAATATCCATTATAGGGGACAGACTAATGTAGTCAAACTATATGTTTTTTTTTTTTTTTTTTTTTTTTTTTTTTTTTTTTTTTTTTTTTTTTTTTTTTTTTTTTTTTTTTTTTTTTTT